>MJUU01030930.1:20305-46041 GCA_002080025.1 Modiolus philippinarum
AAAAAATATTATAGTATTTATTTATTTAAATGCACATTTGCACTAATATGCATAAGGGTTGAAGGCATACATGAACAATACCAAAACCATAAAAAAAAAACAAAACAAAGATTACAAAATGAAAAAATCATGCAGTTGTTGAGTACACTCTCTTCAGCGCAAAAGACCCTCGTGTAACGAATGAAGCAGTATACTGCACGATTTGTGGACAATTTAGACATACATACAGTTTATCTGGTTTGCTTTCAATATTTGGTATTAAACGTTTTATTTCCTGTAAAAAGTTTGCTCTATGTTGTTATTACATGAAAATAAGAAATGTTCGTCATCATCAGTAGTGTTGGAGTTGCAGTTCTTAAGTTTTCTGTTTTCTCGTTTAATATTTTTGTACCTTTCCCTTTCAATTTCTAAAGTATGATCGCTGACTCTTAATTTCGTTAGATATTTTCTATTCTAATTTTTTTTTTTTTATATTTTTCCAAATATGGTTCAATTTCATATTTTTTCCTAAATTTACTAAAAGAAACAATTTATTACTTTCTGTGAGAGAATTTGATTTTTTTAAAATGTTATAAACATTGACATAATATTTTTTCCTTTTGGAACAAATATTATTATATCTGATCCGTGGGGCTAAAACCGCGGCTAGCGACGGGGCACCTGTTTTAATCGAATTACACAGCACAGGTGACCTGACAAACTTACCTGAGCACCTTCCGACACGTGTACACATAGCAGGGGTCAAATTAACATTTTTGCAATGTTTATTAAAACCGAAATGTATTTTATGAAATAAGTAAAAATAATCTAAAAATGCATAAAACCTTTGGCATACATATATATTCACGTTTATACAACTTTTTTTTAAAATGGTATTATCGCTACATTTTATTTTTATTCCTATAATTTTATATTTCAGCAGTTTTTAAAGTATTACGAAAAATAAAAATGCATTCAATTCAAATTTAAGCGGAATACACATCGATTTCCCGTTGACACTAGGCATACCTAAAATAGTTCTATAATGTTTGGTGTTTGGTGTTTGACGGTATAATGTTGAATATAAGATTAAAACTAAAAAAATAGATTATTTATTTTATTAGATGAAAACAATTTATTTATTAACGGTTGTAACTGCATCAGCAAGACATACAGAGGCGCAGTAGTTGTACTACACAAGGATGATTGCAAACAGATTGTAGCAACAATTTTTACAAATCCTAGATTGCAGAAAAGTTTTTAATTTTTCACTTCTTGACCGCCATAATATATCAATTATTTCTACAAGATGTTTACATAAAACATTTCCCGTATGCTCGGGAACCAGCAATACACAAAACAATAACGTGTAGGTCAACAGATATAAACCCTGTAGCCTTAACATGAAAAGCTTGAAAGCCGGGTTCGGAGCTTTGTATGAAAGTGCATCAATACTAATTGCATCAATACAAACTACAAAAAGTTAAAACTTTGGAAATGTGGCAACTACATTTCATACTCAGTTCCAATCAAAGGCCCCCTTAAAAATCAGATAGCATGACCTTTTTTTTTAGATATTTTAAAAATGGCTTTAGTGTCCACCAAGTAATGATTTACATGTACATGGAGCTGTACTGGCAACGGTCTTGATTAGATATCTCAGACATATAATAGCCAAGGACATACGAGCAAAATGTATAGCCTACGTTGTTAATTTCTTTCTAACAAATTTCTCTGGAGTACTCTCATATTTTTCCTGTCATGCATCTCAGTAAACCACATAAGATATACAAAGGACAGCTATTTATTGAACATCAAGATACTGAAGGAGAACATTTTTACATACATGTATATTGTTTATTTCTGACACATAAAATTTAACATAGGTTTGATACCCACTAAATGAACATATCAAATCTATTCAAAGTGATAAATTAATCGCTACCTATAACCTGGAGTACACACTCCGGTACAATAGTAAAATTTACGAAAACTGTTGCCTGCTCTGTGAAGACAATATTTTTTCAATTGGTTTGTTATTTTTCCGCATTTAATGGATGTTGCGAATACATTAACACATAGTATCTTTAGTTTATCAGTTGTATAAATAATGCTTCTTTACAAAGGCTCAATATTTTTGAATTTGTTGTACAACAGATAATTCAATGCTATCTTAATGGTGCATAAGTGGTTCTCAGTGTTGTTGTTTGACATTGTTTGAGGAAAATGAGTATATGATATCCATTTCTATATAAAAAAACTAAAATATTTTGCCTTATTATTTCTACGCAAAACGAGGTCTATACTTGAGATAATTTTCTACACCATTCGACACGAAAATTGGCTACATTTACCAAATGCATAAAATCTTCTCGAAAACTGTGGTAACAGGTCATCTGTTACATACCCTGTCATAACAAAATCAAATCGAATGCATTTTCATACATTTAGATAACAGATTCAGCCACTGAACTTACCACTTATATACAATTTTGACGGTTTTTCTTTAGGGTTTTGTTGAAATTCGTTGTATAGGACATCCAGAACCGAAAAAAAAACTAACTGCTGTTTGGAATGCCAAATAACTAAATACCGAAGTTACTGTGAATTTAAATTCAGCATATGTTTATTCATTCGTAACCCAAAAAATGTTTTGGTTCTTGGTGTATTTGTGTAGTGACCATCCTCTCACACACTGTAAAATAGCTAAAATGGACACAAAAAGCTATTCACGACATTGTTCGACTGCTAATAATCTAGAAATCATACAAGTGTAGCATATATTAATTTTATTTTCAAGAAGTACATTTACTAGAGACCACTTTACTCGATTTTTGGCAACATGCATCTGAGCATATTCTGAAAATAACTCAACATAGGAACAAATTCACGGCTTAATGATCATACTTCTTTGTAAATAAAGAAATTAGCGTGGCAATTGATAATTCACATCGCGAATTGGTTTCTGATGTATTTTTGTTGTGTACACGTAAAGGGATATGGAGTGAATGTACATCAGAGAACAATCTTATACATTCACCATAGAACCCGCAAAACAAGACACTCTTGTCGACGTCTAAATGAAAAAAAAGATTCATATCTATGGCACGTCAAAGCCACAAAAATGAGATAAAATAGCATTATCTCAGGTAATGCTATCTTATCTGTATTTTTGTGGTTTTGGCGCAGATAAAATATCATCAAGTCCTGATAATTAAATATGGAAAAAAATTAACATAGGTCTCTATGCAATAAAGAGATAGAACATTCTTTCCTGGAGGTAATAGATAATGAAAATGCTTCTCAGAAATGGTAATGAACTTCTTTATCTGTTAACAGGTAATGAACTATCTTATGATAGATGTCCAATCCGTATGTAATAATTTATTGTACCCATTGAAGAACATCCGTCTGAATCTGTTACATGCAATTTCATTCGCTAAGAAAACGAATCCTTGACTGCTAGCAACTAAAAGCTTTAAAAATATGATAAATGTACAGTTGATTTATTCTTTAATATATATATTTTATTAATTCCATAGATTCATTATCACTGTTAACATTCTCATTTATTTTCAACCGAGTGTTCTGTAAGAAACAAAATTTACTTCCTGGTCTCGCACGTCCTTGAATAATAAATAAATAAATAAATAAGGTTTAATTAAAGTTAGCATGGTTAAACTACAAACTTTGCTTAGATCCTGCAAGAAATAGACAAAAGTTTGAAAGACTTCCATACCCCCCCNCCCCCCCATTTCAACAGTAAGTAAGTAAGTGGTATTTTTTAAGTCATAGCTTGAACAAATTAACAAGCAAACATGAGAGCACAAGAGATCTTAAACTTCTGATATTATAAAAATAAATAAAAACGTAATATTGATAAATAAACACAAAACGTGCAAACACAACGACTGCCTCAGATACGCATTCCATACACATGATAAAGATAAAAATAATAAGAATATATACTATATATCTCAAATTTACACTTCAGATTCAATTTGACAATTACTTATGTTTTTCATGATTCACTAAAGTAATGTTTTTATGCAAACATTAATTAAAACACAATAACATGTATTCAATTCTGCGTGGAGGTCATACTTGCCTGTATATTTCGCATGTATATTTCATAGAATATACATTCATGCAACGATCACAGGTAAGTGAATGTCAAAACAGGTAATTTTAACGATGAAATATTGTGATATTGTAATTTCTGATATATATTGACGAGACTTGATTCCCATAAACTAATTTTAAAACGACAAAGAGAAAATACAGAATAATATATACATGCGATATTACAAAATTCGTTATAAATGGCAAATTGATAAGAAAAAGAAAAGAAATTATGTTACAATTCTAAAATTATCTAAGATCATTATAACATAGTTTTTCAGAAAAGATAATTTGATCCAAAAAGATTGAATTTAATAAGTTATTGAAATATATCTATCTACATCTGATTGCTTTCAACAAAAATCCCCGCATAAATCAGATAATACAGTTACATAAATCAGATAATACAGTTTCCCACAGATATTACGTCTGATTAGTTGATTAGTTGATATTAGAAAACAGATAATACATTTACTAGCACGCCAAAACTGTATTAACAGATAATGCTATGTTATCTTGAGATAAAACATCATTACCACATAGATTTCATAGAGACCTATGTATAAAATATTTGAAAGTACTTATCAGGAGGTAATGAGGAAACCTGATAACACATGTCTGATAATGTGCGCCAAAACCACACAAATTCAGATAAGATAACATTTTCTGAGATAATGCTATTTTATCTCATTTTTGTGGCTTTGGCGTGCCATACATATCCCTTTGCAGATTATAAACACTCCGCCAGATCTGTGTGCATGAACGATTTTGAATGGAGATAATTATTTCCTTTTAGATAATTTTAGATTTTTAATACAGTAAAAAACTTTTATAAGTCGGTTTTCGAGCTTACTTAACTATGCTTTGGGAAAATGACAGTGAAGTTTTTGACCTGTAATAAGCAAAATTAAGAAAGGGGAGGGGGGACTGTGTAAATGAATAATTTAATCTTGGTATCAATTATAATAGATATTTAATTTTAATTTGGAGAACTAAAGAATAATTTTTTTTATGCAAATGCAAATAAATTATTTTGATGTGACATTCGATGTGAATAAATATTTTTTTGAAATTCTCATGAAGACGAATATTTTTTGTTGGCGAAATCGCCAAAACTACACACCCTAAAATTCAAATGGTTGTCCCCTAAAAGCAATTAGATATCGGATATACATATATTTATGGTGCTGACAAGATTAATGAAATAAACGCGAATCTTTTCTTTTGAATGATTAAATAACGTTGAATGCAGATATTTCTGAAACCATCACCGGAAATTTTAAATGTCATGCAGTTTCGTATGTAATAGCTATGTTACCGTTCTATCTATCTGCACTTTGCGGCTCGAAATTAAAAACACAAACAAACAAACATTTTGCAAAATAAATGTTGGAAACTGAGTTAATCTAAAGATAAAAATAGTTCATTTTTTCAAATACATTAAAAAAAATAAAAAAATCAATATCCATGAACACTATTACATTTTATCTATAAAAATAAATTGATTTTGAAAATTTTAGATAATTATAGATAAAAGGAATTAACTTGTACAAATACGGTAAAAAATCACTGTTATTTACTGAGTTGCACTGTCACAATCCGCCACAGTGCAACACAGTTATTTCAAATACTTTGCCTAACTGTCATGCACTGTAACAATCAAGGACAGTGTATGACAGTAACACCAAATGCTGTCAATAACTGACATGAACTGTCTCAATCCGGGACAGTGCATGACAGTAGTCGTAAAGACTGTCATTTACTGTGTGTTACTGTTACAGTACTGGACAGTTAATCACAGTACTTGGGTATTACTGTTTATGACTGTCCCCGATTGGCACAGTTCTTGAAGTACTTAATAGATATTTCACAGTACTACCACAGCAGAGAACAGTGAAAGACAGTGAAAAAATCACTGTTCCTGGTATGGACAGTACTTTTTTCTGTTCATAGTGTTGGTATTATCAAGTCATTTTCTCGTACACCTTTGAATAATCGAACAATATTGCGCACTTCTACCTTCGGCACATCAGCAGTAATTTCAGTGATACCATAGATTTTAATTTGCCACACCTGTCCTTTCATATCTGTCAAGGGAAGTATATATTCCTTGCTTCGTACACTGTCAGTGTTATTCCCAACCTTTGTAATTAAAAGATTGACGTCCCTACCAGTAAGATCTAGCTCCTTTGCCATTCTCTGCGTGATAAGAGATATATTGGATCCAGGGTCCCACAATGTTGCAACTAACTGAGACTTGCATTTCACATTACTGACAATTAGGATTACTTCCTCTCTTCCTCGTTCTTCATTTACTACGTTGACTGAGTTGTGAAACGTTATTCCGGCTATGCTGACGTCATGAATGATCGGGTGGTGATATTTTCCACAGATTATGTTCTCGTGTGTCATTAATTCGCATTGGACCTTGTTGGTGCAATCTCGGGAAAGATGTCCAGGCTTCAAACAACTATAACAACATCCATTCTTTCTAATCAATTGAAGCTTGGTTTGAGCGTCAAGGTTTCAAAACGCAGAGCAATTAACTATTTCATGTCTGTCACTTTCATGATACCAACATCTCTTTGGTGCATATACTCGATTTGGTCTTCCCGTAAATGATACTCCATCTAATTCCACTTTACTACTTTTGTTATTTTGAACTGCTTCAGTAACCTGAACAAGTCCCTCTACTACACGCTGCATCATATCTTTATTTTGACGTAGCATACCTTGAATTGAACTTTCTTCTTCCACATCCATAGCATGTACACCACTTCTAATTTTCACGTTACCATCTCTTATGTCACTCTCTATGTATTCCATTGCAGACTTTCCTCGAAGTAAAAATTGCATAAAATTTTCAAACTCAATAGACCCACTCTTCTGTTACAACAAAGCCCATTCACGTTTCTGAATCGAAGGTAGTAGTATTTCAATCTGGCTCATCATTGTAGCAGTATTCTATTCTCGGTGCATGTTCATACGTTTAAAATCTAACCTGCAATTTTCTATAATGTCAACTACTTCGATGATTTTTTTTATTATCTCCGTCAGCCACTCGCTTAAATGTATTTAACTCACACAGTACAGCCTCGGCTATCCGTTCCTCCCTTCCATATTTTAGATCAAGCCTTTTGAACATTTCCTCAAAGTCATTGTCTACACCCTGAACTGTTTTCAATGCTTCACCAGTCAAACATTGTTTCAATGCGTAAGGGTCGGTGGACATCAGTTTTTTATAATCATTTCTAAAACTCGGATACTCCTAATTTTACCACTGAAAGTTGGAGCCTCAAGCTTTTTAACCCGAACACAGTCATGAGATTCCTCTTTAAGTTTAGCTGGTTCCACTTTACTGGTAATTTTCTTTTTCAATATTATAATAATCAATCTTGTCAGTGTCATTATTTGCATTTTCTATTGCTTGTCCTTCAGTTTCATCATCGGAGTCCAGAAATTCTATGTAGGATGAGTGTTCATTTTCTAGAATCTTATATCCTTCCTCAATGTCGTTCGCAATACTTTCTAAAAGCTCTAAGTCCAAATCTGAACTTTGCTCTTTGAATCGATTGTATATTCTGCGGAAACGTGCCTTGGCTACGCGTCTCTTCTTTTTCATAGACTTTACCTCAGTTTTCCGGTCTTCTGCCATCGTTGTGTGTTGAAATGTAGTGGTAATAACTGAACGATCAGTTGTGTTGTCAAACTTTTAATGTTTCAACCTGAAAATGATGTAAAACAGATTACAAAACTTGCTTAAGAATAACTGACAATTACGATTAATTTGCCACGCTAAAAATTGCAGATAATGTTTATATTTCATTAAACTTACACATTAACGTCACGTAATAGTTCAGTATTGTCACTTTTTTTGTTTTCATTCGTGAGTATATAAATCAGGGAAACGAAACAGACTAAAATGTCATTTAGTAAGCAAAAAGTAATTCGCCCCAAGATATCAATTCGCCCCAAGATATCATGTCCCCAAAAAATCGCCCCAATCGTTATCTGAACGATACAAACAGTATTAGGCGAGATCACTCCCTCCGCAAAAAGTTTTTTTTTTTTTTTTTTTTTTTGTGTGTTAAATACAGGGTAAGTTTTAAAGGCGGAATCACTTTAGAATATCATATACCAAAAATCCTTTTGACATCTCGCGAAATGTTTTTGAACGAAAGCTTTTAAAAACGACGGAAAACAATTTATACCAGTACATGAATGACTGTTATATACCAAGACATGATTGTTGCTCGATTCAACTCAAAGAAAACAATTTATACCAGGACACTAATGACTGTAATATACCAAGACATGATTGATGTTCAATATAAGACAGGAAAACAATTCATACCAGGACAATAATGATAGTCATATACGAAGACATGATTTTTGTTCAATATATTACAGGGAAATAATTCATAAGAGTACACTAATGACTGTAATAACCAAGACGTGATTGTTGTTGAATGTAACAGAGGAAAACAATTTATACCAGTACACGAATGACAGTTTATCCCAGGGCTATAATATAAAAAAGACATAATTGTTGTTCAATATAACACAGGAAAATAATTTATACCAGTACACTAATGACCGTAGTATACCATGCATGATTGCTGTTCAATATACAAGGACACGAATGATTGTCATATACCAAGATATGATTGTTGTTCAATATAATACAGGAAAATAATTTATAAGAGTACACTAATGACTGTAATATACCAAGACATGATTGTTGTTCAATATAACAGAGGAAAAATATTTATACCATCACACGAATGACTGTAATATACCAATACATGATTGTTGTCCAATATAACTCAAGGAAAACAATCTATACCAGGACACTTGTGACTGTAATATACCAAGACATGGTTGTTGTTCAATATAACTCAAGGAAAACAATTTAAACCATGACACTAATGACTTTAATATAAACACATATGATTGTTGCTCAATATAACAGAAGAAAACAATTGAAAACAGTACACGAATAACTGTAATATACCAAGACATGATTGTTGTTCAATATATAACTCAACAAAAACAATTCAAACCAGTACACAAATGACTGTCATATACCAAGACATGATTTTTGTTCAATATATCACAGGAAAATAATTCATAAGAGTACACTAATGACAATAATGTACGAAGACGTGGTTGTTGTTTAAAATAACACAAGAAAACAATTTTAAACCAGTACTCTAATGATATTAATATACGAAGACGTGATTGTTTTTCAATATAAAACAGGAAAACAATTTATACCAGTACTCGAATGACTGTAATATGCCAGACATGATTGTTGTTCAATAAAAACCAAGGTAAACATATTATACCAGGACATAAATGACTGAAATATACCAATACAGAATTGTTGTTCAATATATTTCAAGGAAAAAAATTTAATCCAGGAAACCCATGACTGTAATACATAAAAATATGGTTGTTGTTCAATATAACACAGGAAAACAAATTTATACCAGTACATGGATGACTGTAATATACTTAGACATGATCGTTGTTCAATATAAAACAGGAAAACAATTTATACCAGTACATGAATGACTGTTATATACCAAAACATGATTGTTGTTCAATATGACACGAGAAAAAAATGTACACCAGAACAATAATAACTGTAAAATACCAAGACATTTTTGTTGTTCAATATAAATCAAGCAAAACAATTTATACAAGGCACTAATCACTGTAATATAACAAAACATGATTGCTGTTCAATATAACACAGGGAAACAATTTTACCAGGGTATTAATGACTGTAATATACCAAGACATGAGTGTTGTTCAATAAAAATCAAGGAAAACATTTTATACAAGGACACTTATTACTGTAATATATCAACAAATGAAGGGATATTGCTTATATGTGCATGGGACAAAATCACTATAAATACGTGGTAAGATTAAGCAAATGGAACAACTCTTTGATTGTTGTTCTTCATCTTGAAGTCACTATGAGGATTTCAGCAAAGAGCAAACGCTATTACCTCACAGTAAGTTCAAGACGGACCCTAGCACCGGTTTAAGCGGAATTCCCTTTATTTTATTATTTTTGATAGATGCGGGGTTGCAAACAAGCATAACAGAGCGGGCGATGTATTCTTAAAAACACTGTCACCCATTGCCCGACAAAGGGACCAATGGACAGACAATACAACATATAAACGATCAAAGGGCACTCATCGAGTTGTTGGTAAGAAAACTTGGAATCAAAATCGGGACACGATTGTTGTTCAATATAAAACCGGAAAATAATTTGACCAGGACACGAATGACTGTAACATACCAAGACATGTTTGTTGTTCAATATAACTCAAGGAAAACAATTTATACCAGGACACTAATGACTGTAATATATAAAGACATGATTGTTGTTCAATATAACACTGGAAAATAATTTATACCAGTACACGAAAGACTGTAATATACCAATACAGAATTGTTGTTCAATATAAAACAAGAAAACAATTTATACCAGGATATTAATGACTGTAATATACCAACGCATGATTGTTGTTCAATAAAGATAACATTTTATACAAGGAACTAATGATAGTAATATACAAAGACATGATTGTTGTTCAATATAACATATTAAAATAATTCATAAGAGTACACTTATGACTATGATATACCATGACGTGATTGTTGTTTAATATAACAGGGAAAACAATTTATACCAGTACACGAATGACTTTTATATACCAAACATAATTGTTGTCCAATATTAATTAAGGAAAACAGGGCACTTATGCCTGTAATATACCAGACATAATAGTTGTTCAAAATGAGACAGGAAAAACATTTTTTACCAGGACACTATTGATACAAATACATGATTGCTGTTCTATAAATTCCAAAGAAAACATATTATACCAATACACTTATAAGTGTAATATACCGTAGACCTGATTGTAGGTCAATATAACACAGGAAAATAATTTATACCAGCACACGAATGACTGTAATATACCAATTTATTCCAGGAAACTAATGACTATAATATATAAAAACATGGTTGTTGTTCAATATAACAGATGAAAACAATTTATGCCAGTACATGGATGATTGTAATATACTTAGACATTCTTGTTGTTCAACAAAAATGAGGAAAAAAATTATACCTGTACAAGAATGACTGTTATATACCAAAACATGATTGCTGTTCAATATGATACAGGAAAACAATTTATACAGGATACTAATGACTGTAATATAGCAATATACTATTGTTGTTCTATGTAACCCAAGAAAAACAATTTATACCAGGAAAGTAATGACTGTTTTATAAGACATGATTGTTCTTCAGTATAACTCATCGGAACAATTTATACGAGGACATTAATGACTGTAACATACCAAGACATGATTGTTGTTCAATATAACTCAAGGAAAACAATTTAAACCGGGACACTAATGACTGTAATACACCAATACATGATCATTGTTCAAAATAACTCAGGAAAATAATTTATACAAGTAAATGATTGACTGTAATATATCAAGACATGATATTTGTTCAATATAACTCAAGGAAAACAATTTATACCAGGACACTTATCACTGTTATATACCAAGATATGATTGTAATTCAATATAACACAAGACAATAATTTATACCAGTACACTAATGACTGTAATATACAAGACATGATTGCTGTTCAGTATGAGACAGGAAAACAATTTATTCCTGGACACTAATGGCTGTTTTATATCAAGACATGATTGTTGTTCAATATAAATCAAGGAAAACAATTTAAACCAGGACACTACTGACTTTTATAGAACAAAAAATGATTGTTGCTCAATATAACACAAGGAAACAATTGATACCAGGACAGGACACGAATGACTGTCGTATACAAAGACATGATTGTTTTTCAATATAACACAGGAAAATAATTTATACCAGTACACTATTAACTCTTATATACCAGACAACATTGTTGTTCAAAATTAGACAGGAAGGCAATTTATACCAGGACACTAATGACTATTACATACCAAGACATCATTGTTGTTTAATATAACACACGAAAACAGTTTACACCTGAAGAAGAATGACCGTTATATATCAAAAAACATGTTTGTTGTTCAAAATAACACAAGGAAAACAATTTATACCAGGACACTAATGACTGTTAGAAAAGAAGACATGATTGTTCTTCAATATAACTTAAGGAAAACAATTAATACCAGGACTCTAATAACTGTCTTTTACCAAGACTTGAATGTTGTTTAAAATAACACAGGGTAACAATTTATACCAGGAGATCAATGACTGTTATATACCAAGACATGATTTTTGTTCAATAAAAATCAAGGAAAACATTTTATACAAGGACACTCGTGACTGTTATATACCAAGACATGATTGTTTTGCAATATAACTCAAGAAAAACAATTTATACCAAGACACTCATGAGTGTAATATACCAATACAGAATTGATGTTCAATATAGAACAGGAAAACAATTTATACTAGTACACGAATGGCTGTTATAGGGTCTGTAAGTCTCGTTGAATTTTGAAACTTCCGGGTACAATTTTTGTACCCGGAAGTTGCATTTTGCATGATAATATATGACGTTAGAAACAAAAAATTAAACGTCATAATCCTAAAACGACATAATTTGGCGGGAGACGGTTTAAAATTTCAATTTTATCGTGAATTCTTGGTGTCACATGACGAGACTTAAAAACCCTACCAACACATGATTGTTCAATATGACACAGAAAAACAATTTATACAACGATATTAATCTCTGTAATATACCAAAACATGATTGTTGTTCAATATTACAGAGGAAAAGTAATTTATAAGAGTACATCTATGACTGTAATATACCAGGCATGATTGTTTTTGAATATGAGACAATTCTTGGTGTCACATGTCGAGACTTACAGACCCTACCAACACATGATTGTTCAATATGACACGGGAAAACAATTTATACAACGATATTAATCTCTGTTATATACCAATACATGATTGTTGTTCAATATCACAGGGGAAAAACAATTTATACCAGGGCACATATGACTGTAATATTTCAAGACAAGATTATTCTTCAATATAACTCAAGGAAATCAATATATACCAGTACACGAATGACTATAATACACCAAAACATTATTGTTGTTCAATATGACTCAAGGAACAATTTATACCAGGACACTAATGACTGTTATATACCAAGATATGGTTGTTGTTCAATATAACTCAAGAAAAGCAATTTATACCAGGACACCAATGACTGTAACACAATAAGACATGATTGTTGTTCAATAAAACACAAGAAAACAATTTATATTGGTATACGAATGACTGCAATATACCAAGACATGATTGTTGTTCAATATCACTCAAGGAAAAAAAAATATACCAGGACACGAATGACTGTAATATTCAAAGACTTGATTGTTGTTCAATATAACTCAAGGAAAACAATTAATATTCTGGTATATTTATACCAGAACTCTACTGACTGTAATATACCAATACATGAATATTGGTCAAAATAACTCAGGAAAATAATTTATTCCAGTACATGAATGACTGCAATATTCCAAGACATGATTATTGTTCAATATAACTCAAGAAAAACAATTTATATCACGACACTAATGACTGTATTATAACAAGACATGGTTGTTGTTCAATATAACAAAGAAAAACAGTCCAAACCAGTACACGAATGACTGTAATATACCACGACATGATTGTTCTTCAATATAACACAGTAAAATAATTTATACCAGGACACTAATGACTGTAATATAATAAAACATAATTGTTGTTCAATATAACAAAAAAGCAATTGATACCAGTACACGAATGACTGTAATATACCACGACATGATTGTTGTTCAATATAACACAGGAAAATAATTGATAAAAGTACACAAATGACTGTAATATACCAAGACATGATTGTTGTTTAATATAGCTCAGGAAAATAATTTATACCAGTACACAAATCAATGTAATATACCAAGACATGATTGGTGTTCAATATAACTCTAGGAAAACAATTTATGCCACTACAATAATGACTGTAATATACCAATACAGAATTATTGTTCAACATAAAACAGGAAAACAATTTATACAAGTACACGAATGGCTGTTATATACTAAAATAGGATTGCTCAATATGACACAGGAAAACAATTTATACCAGGATATTACTGACTCTAATAAACCAAAACATGATTGTTCAATATGACACATGAAAACAATTTCTACCAGGACACTTATGACTGTAATATACCAAGACTTGATTGTTGTTCAATATAACTCAAGGAAAAAAATTATACCAGTACACAAATGACAATTCGTTCAATATAACTCAAGGAAAACGACTAATATCTTGGTAAAATAATTTATACCAGGACCCTAGTCACTGTAATATACCAAGACATGATTGTTGTTCAATATAACTCAAAGAAAACGATTTATACTAGGACACGTTTGACTGTAATAGACCAATACCTGATTGTTGTTCAATATAACTCAAGAAAAAACAATTTATATCAGGACACTAATGACGGAAATATAACAAGACCTGATTGTTGTTCAATATAACAAAAAAGCAATTGATACCAGTACACGAATGACTGATATATACCGCGACATGAATGTTTTTCAATATAATTCTAGGAAAAACAATTCACACCGGAAAAAAATTACCCCAGTACATGAATGACTGTAATATGCCAAGATATGATTGTTGTTCAATGTAACTCAAGAAAAACAATTTATTCCAGTATATGGATAGCTGTAATATACTAAGTTGAGATTGTTGTCCAATATAAAACAGGAAAATAAAAATAATACCAGAACACGAATGACTGTTATATTCCAAAACACAATTGCTGTTCAATATGACACAGGAAAAATAAAAAATGAGCTGTATGGCCATTTCGGAAATTAATTCCTCATCAGCAGCACTAGAACCCAAACAAAGGAAGTCTATAATTTCAAAAAAATATTTAAAATGAATACAACCAAACGAAATCCGAATAATTAGTTATATCAAATATAGCTAAGGACAAAACTATTATGGAGGGAGTTAATCCTTAGGTTCTAGAATTTACAGGAATTTAGATAAAAGTAATTGAACAAAGTGTACACATGAGATATAATCTCATGTACAAGTACACCATATCTAAGAAAAATAAAGAGCATACATCTCTACCACGGGGAATTGTTTTACCAACTCACGATTGTTGAATATGACACAGAAAAACAAATTATACCAGGACACTAAAGACTGCAATATACAAGACTTGATTGTTGTTCAATATAACTCAAGGAAAACAATTTATACCAGGACACTAATGACTGTGATACACCACAACATGGTTGTTGTTCAATATAACACAGAACAACAATTTATACCAGTATACGAATGAATTTAATATAGCAAGATATAATTGTTGTTCAATATGACTCAAGGAAACAGTTGATACAAGGACACTAATGACTGTAATATACCAAGATATGATTGTTGAATATGAAACAGGAAAACAGTTTATACCAGGACACTAATGATTTTAATATTCCAAGACTTGATTGTTGTTCAATATAACTCAAGGAAACAATTTATACCAGGACACTTAATGACTGCTATATAACAAGACATGATTGTTGTTGAATATAACAAAAGAAAGGAATTTACACCCTTACACAAATGAATGTTATATACCAAAACATGATTGTTGTTCGATATAACTCAAGGATAACGTTTCATTTCATGTCACTAATAAATGTCTTATACCAAGACATGGTTGCTGTTCAATACAACGCAGGGAACAATTTATACAAGGATATTAATGACTGTCATATACCAAAACATGATTGTTGTTCAATAACAATCAAGGAAAATACCACCACACTAATAACTGTAATATACCAATACACAATCGCTGTTCATTATAAAACAGGAAAGCAATTTATACAAGTACACGAATGGCTGTTAAACACCAAAACATAATTGTTCAATATGACACGGGAAATCAATTTTTACCAGGATATTGATGACTCTAAAATACCAAAACATGATTGTTCAATATGCACAGGGAACCAATTTATACCAGGACAATAATGACTGTGATATACCAAGACTTGATTGTTGTTCAATATAACTCAAGGAAAACAATTAATATTCTTGTATAACAATTTATACCAGGACCCTACTGACTGTAATATACCAATACATGAATGTTGGTCAAAATAACTCAGGAAAATAATTTATTCCAGTACATGAATGACTGCAATATTCCCAGACACGATTGCTGTTCAATATAACTCAATAAAAACAATTTATGTCAGGACACTTGTGACTGTAATATACAAAGACATGGTTGATGTTCAAAATAACACAGGAAAACAATTTATACCAGTACTCGAATGACTTTAACATGCCAAGACATAATTGTTGTTCAATATGTTTCAAAGAAAACAGTGTATACAAGGACACTACTGAATATAATAAACCAAGACATGATTGTTGTTCAATATAACTCAAGGAAAATATCTATACCAGTACACAAATGACTATAATAAACCAAGACATGACTCTTGTTCCATATACCTCAAGGCAAACAATTTATACCAGGACACTAGTGACTGTAATATACCAAGACATGATTGTTGTTCAAAATAACTCAGGAAATAATTTATACTTACCAGGACACTTGTGACTATAATATACTAAGACATGGTTGTTGTTCAATATAACAAGGAAAACAATTTATACCAGGACACTTCGTTCCATCTAAGTGAGCTGCACTAGTTATATCGGGGAATATAGCAGTAGCTTCACAGATCTCTGATAGCCTAGTGTGTATGTATATGTGGAACAATAGTCCATAGCCTTGTGATTGGAGCCTTTTAGTATTCAAAATATGACAGCAGACTGTAATTTCGTCACGGTATGACTTTAAAGTATTCAGCGTATGACAGCACACTGTAAATTCATAACGGTCTATGACTTTCAGTATTCAGCGTATGACAGCGCACTGTAATTTCGTCACGGTATGACTTTCAGCATTCAGCGTATGACAGCACACTGCAAATTCGTAACGGTCTATGACTTTCAGTATTCAGCGTATGATAGCGCACTGTAATTTCGTCACGGTATGACTTAAAGTATTTAGCGTATGATAGCATACTGCAAATTCCTAACGGTGTATGACTATCAGTATTCAGCGCATTATAGGCTCGATCGGGGGTCACTCCATATGTTTTTTGGTAGGGGTGAGCCAAAGGCACACCAGGAAGCCAACCCTTATTGTATATTAAGAATCTAATAAATGTATATACACACATGATGTAGACAAGTATACCTTTTCATATATTGGGATAAAGACAGTAAATTCTTTATTTCTAATCAAAAAGTAGTGAATTAAACGCTGTTCGATGCCTTGTCAATGTAGTTATGTCAAATTCATATTGGTTTCTGATTTCGATGCAACATGTTGACCTTATCAGAAAATCTCATCCGACATTTCCCATCCTTATCACATATTTTCATCGCAATTTATTACCCTTATCATATAAGATGAAAGAAGAAAAATGTACCTCTTCCAGCGGAACATCCCTATGTTATTTTATATTGGAAGTGACCCCCTCCCCCGAGATGACAAGTCATGGTATGCATTTAAGTGTTCAGCGTATGATAGCGTCACAGAAGAATTGGTTGAACGCTCAATATTATAACATGAACAGAATGTACAAGCGAGTGGAGCGATCGAAAGACGGAATGAATTACACATTTCAAACGACTCGTTGCATTTATACACGCTTCAAATGATTCATTACATTCATACACGCTATACATGGAATAACTGAAATTACGATAAATGACCGAAGTGAGTCGTTTCAGCATTGTATTTCATTCATATCGTGTGTACACGGGAGGAGTGAAATGCACGTAAAATTTTTGATTTTATTGGTGTGAGAATTTATCCATAAGTGTTTATGTTTATGATTTTCAACGATTTCAGCTTGATCTTCATTAAACATGATATTAAGGTCAGGTCTTGGGTATAAGAAATGACCAAAGCTTTGGTTTTGTTTGGATTAAAATCTACCGATCAGGTTTTAGCTCATTGGTTAAGTAAACTCAGATGACTATTAATTTCTGTTTCCATGATATTAAAATTCTGGCCCGAATAAGAAAGAGAAGTGTCATCTGCAAATAAGTGTGTTACCTATCAGATATATCATTAATATATAATAAAAAGAATAAAGGTTCCAATACTGATCCCTGGGGAACTTCTGCTCTTACCTTATCTGGGGTGATGGTTCGTTGTTTGATACAACAAACTTATTTCTATCAGTTCAATAATCGTTAATCCAATCTATCAATGATCCTGATATTCAGTATGACTCTAATTTTTTTTTTATCAAATCTTTATGCCAAACTGTATCAAAAGCTTTAGAAATATCGCACAATATCAAGATAGTAGACTGTTTAATATCCAAATTTTGGCAAATATTGTGATAAATTTCTAGTAATTGATATACAGTTGAGTGACCTGAGAGAAAAACTGACTGATATTCATACAGTAAGGAATTTTCTATTAAGTAATTATAAATGTATTTGTAGACGACACGTTCCAATTGTCTTGCCGACATAACTTAACAATGCAATTGGTCTATAATTTGAACATAAAGTTTTATTGTCTTTTTTAAAGATAGGTACAACTCTAGCAAGTTTCCAAATCTTTCGAAACTGTCTTTGTTGGACAGAAGCATCAAATGAAAGTGTATGCTCTTTATATATTACAGGTGTGGTATAGTTCTTGAGAGCATTTTTCGTACGGATATACATTTCAAATTTTTACAGTTTGGCATTTATTTTTTTGTAATTTGTAATTTCCAATGTTATTCCGTTGACCAGTCTATAGTGCCCACATCACACTATTTTATGATGCCAAAATTTCTTACAATCGACTTGAAGAGTACCCTGTGTTTGTCTATATGTTGTAATCGTCCACTTGCTTAAGAAAGTAGTGCTTTTGTCGGGAAAAGGATGACAGTGATTGTAAGAGAACTTTGCCAGTTTAATTAATGTTTGTTGATAATCCCGCATCCATGACCAGAAAAGACAAGGATGAAGTATTGATCGACATTTAGCAAAGAATTCCGCTCAAACCGGTGCTAGGGGCCGTCTTGAACTCACTATGAGGTATGAGCAAAGCTCATTGTTGAAGGCCTCGTGGCGACTTGAAGAACAACAATAAAAGCGTTGTTCCTTAGCTTAGTTCTACCGTGTAGAGACTTTGTCTGATGAACATTTACTCCTTCTATTGTTTATTACAAACAATATCCGCAGTAGCTTTTAACATTTAGTGACTGACAAAATCTTCGCCAAAGTTTTCCTATCACTAAAATTTTTAATATATCATTAACACCCTTTTCTTGGACAATAGTATTGGACAAAGTAGTATCGGTTTTCTTAGGTATATCAGGCTGAGAGTGGTCATCATCATTTACAAATGAAATTTAGCAGAGATACTTGTTTAACATCTCGTCCTTTATTTTATCGTCATAAATTAAATTCAAAATTTGATTGATAATAATGAAGTAAGTACCTGTACCTTTCATTAGTATCCTTAATACGATTTCGAAACCTTTTTGGAAAAAGAGAATCAATTTTCTCATTTGCGTTAAAAAAGAATTGCTCATGTGCAAATTTTATCATGTTGTTCACCTTATTTCTCTACGATCTATATTTTAGTAAAATAGATGCGGATGGATGTGTTTTGGATAATCGGCTGTTTTTTTTAAACCAGGTAGACAGACGGACAGAACTTGACAAGTAGTGATAAGTGCCTTCCTACACAGTGAAGTCTGAATCTAGTTGAAAATCATGCAAAACTTTCTTCCTATGGATGGTAGTTACATATGCTAATTACAAAGTTCGGAAATGCATTTGAATTGCATAATAAACTGTTTGGTGCAAAGCCCAGCATGGTACAACCGCAGCATATTGAGAAGGGCCCAGAACAACATTAATCACGTTGAAATAGTGTAGATGTAACCTGAAACCTGTTACCAAACTCAAGTAACACATTATCTAAAATTTGAACAAAAGTGCATTAAATTCAAAGAAAAAGATGAAAGTTATTTTTAAACCCCTTCTGGTCTATTTTTCGAAACGGACTTTAATTTTCTGCCTACGCTTTGTGCCTACAAACATCATACTAAAATTTGATAATGATCCGACCATTAGAACCAAAGTTATGCTATCTACTGACGCTGTCGTCGACTGCGCCTTTCCATAACATGGCCCCAACAATTTTGCGGTCTTAAAAAATATTGAAATTTTATCTATCGAATAACCTGTTCGTATAATGTTATGCCTTAGCAAAATGTTATTCCTTTGTAAAATGAGGATATATGACTCTTGCATCAAGCAAGATGAACGCTGCCTTTGTGGTTATTGATATTATTTACATAAAACATGCACTATGGTGACGAGCAGATATTTCTTACTCCGTTTGACCTCAAAGTTAGTTCATTCTAATATCTGAAACTTTCCCGAAAGGAACAACTGGAAATTGGTAAAGTGTCCTGTATTGCGAAACTATTCTATCATCAAATAACAATTTCAGACACAAAAGCCACCTATCAGGCAATTAGAGAACTTTTCACAGAAGAAAAGTATTATATGTTCAAAGGTTTTGGTATGATTTGAATGGTATGCATTATGTTTTCAAAAAACGATCCCTTAGCTGTACAATTAGTTTTAAAATACTTGAAAATAGTGCAAATTTAGTTTTACAGCAATGTCTGGAGCTAAGTCCCTATGGGCATTTTTTAAACCACAGTTTCAATTTATTCGAAAGATACATATGTCCCCAGACATCCCTAGAATCTCCAGTCCTGCAACGTATCAAATAGTATTCCGGATGCCACCTCTCTGTTGCGCAGTATTCCAGATGCCTGGTACGAAAAATGGTAGTATTCAAGATGCCAGGGGGAGGGGGGTCGGTACCCTCATAATTGCAAAACAATGCAAATTTGTTGAAAAAAACGAAAGCAATAAAAAAATGAATTTAAACTACTTATCTGCCCTTCTATGGAAATATCCTGTTTATATATTGTTGATTCTTTTTTAAATTTTTCTTCCGTCATTTTTTAAAGTTTTCGTTCAAAATCATTTCGCGAGATGTCAGACAGATTTTTTGGTATGTGATATTCTAAGGTGATTCTGCCTTTAAAACTAACCCTGTATTTAACCCAAAAAAAACTTTTGCGAAGGGAGTGATCTCGCCTAATACTGTTTATCTTGTTATCGGATTTCCTCTGAAACCGTTACAAGAGATATCAATTTATTTTCTTTTGCTAACAGTTTGTTTCATCCTTGGGATTATTCGTTACATTTGGACCGAAGGGATCTAATGACTCATAATATGTGTTATTTCACTCTTCATATTTTTTGTTTTGTTACTTTTTTTTCTTCCGAACTGCCAGTATCAGGGGACCCCTTTCTTCCAAAGAAGTGATATCGTTAATGTAACATATCACCATTTCTAAATTTTTAAGTATAAATCTCAGCCAACGTGCAGATTATAAACTGACAGTTTTTATTTTTATGCCAAGGACCTTGATAATTCCAATTTAAGAAAAAAAAATAAATAAAAATAAATTGTTTGAATTGTTTTCAATATTAAAGACATATGGAAATTTCTTTCATATTTCTTAACCATAGATAATGAGCTAAGTTAAAACAAAATAATATTTAACATACTAACCAATTACAACTCAATCTCCAATATTCACTCCGTTATATAATCTTGGGTACACAAAAGGGACAATTCAGTTCTATATATAAAAACCTTATCGTGTTATCTGAAATACCCGTATTCAAATGGTGTCTTTGTTTTAAGATGTTGCGATGTTACCATTGTCTTCGGATTACTCATTTTCGGACAGTCAGTTCGCTTCTCATTTACTTTCCCGCCTAAAATTCCTTTCAGACATTTGTTTTCACATCGTTCCTTTCAGATACGAGCAGATTTTGAAATTATCCTTTCGTTTTCTACTGAACGGGTTTGTTGACCCTTTGTTGGTAACAAAGACACGCCATTTTGTAAACACCATAGAGCAGCACGTTATGTTACCAACGATTACACGACTCGTACACCTGACATCACCTCAACTGGCAGACCCTGGAACAAAGAAGGAAGACCAGTAGATAATACAGAATTGTTGTTCAATATAAAAAAAAAAAAAAAAAATAATAATTCATACCAGTACACGAATGGATGTCATATACCAAAATATGATTATTCAATATGACACAGGAAAACATTGTTGTTCAATATAACACATAAAATAATTCATACCTGTACACGAATGATTGTAAAATACCAAGACATTATTTTTGTTCAAAATGACTAAAGGAAAACAACTTATTTTAAGACACTAATGACTGTATTATACCAAGACAAGATTCTTGTTCAATATAACATAGGAAAAGAATTTATACCAGTACACGAATGGCTTTTATATACCAAGACATAATTGTTGTTCAATATAACTCAAGGAAAACAATCTATACCACGACACTTGTGACTAATAAAAATCAAGGAAAACATTTTTACAAGGACACTCATGACTGTAATATACCAAGACATGATTGCTGTTTAATATAACACAGGAAAAGAATTTATAAGAGTACACTTATGACTGTAAAATGAAAAGACGTGATTGTTTTTCAATATAACAGGGGGAAACAATTTATACCAGTACACGAATGACTATAATATACCAATACATAATTGTTGTTCAACATAACTCAAGGAAAACAATTAAAATCAGGACACTAATAACTGTAAAATACCAAGACATGGTTGTTGTTCAATAAAACACAGGAAAACTGTTTATGCCAGTACAGAAATGACTGTAATATACCAAGACATAATTGTTGTTCAATATCAATCAAGGAAAACAGATTATACAAGGACACTTATAACTTTAATAAACCAAAACATGTATGTTGCTCAATATAACTCAAGGAAAATATCTATACCAGTACACAAATGACTATGATATATCAAGACATAATTGTTGTTCAATATAGCTCAAGGAAAACAATCTCTACCAGGACACTTGTGACAATAACATACCAAGACATAGTTGCTGTTCAATATGACTCAAGGAAAACAATTTATACTAGGACACTTATGACTGTAGAAGACCAAGACATGATTGTTGTTCGGGATAGCACGGACAATTAATTTATATAAGTACACTAATGACTTTAATATACCAGATGTGATTGTTGTTCAATATGAGACAGGAAAACAATACCAGGGCACTAATGACTGCTATATACCAAGACATAATTGTTGTTCAAAATAACTCAAGAATTTATACCAGGACACTGATGACTGTAATATACCAAGACTTGATGGTTGTTCAATATAGCGCAAGAAAACAATTTATACCTTTACTAGAATGACTGTAATAAACAAAAACATGATTGTTGTTCAATATAACTAAAAAAAAAAACAATTCATACCAGGACAAGATTGACTGTCATATACCAAAACTTGATTGTTGTTCAATATAACAGAAGAAAACAATTTATACCTGTACACGAATGACTGTAATATACAAATACAGAAATGTTGTTCAATATATCTAAAGGAAAATAATTTATTCCAGGAAACTAATGACTGCAATATATATGGTGGTTGTTATATATAAAAACATGGTTGTTGTTCAATATAACACAGGAAAACAATTTATACCGGGAAGTGGATGACTGCTATATGCTAACACGTCATTGTTAATCAATACAAAACAAGAAAACAATTTATACCAGGACACTAATGACTAACATTTAAAAAGACATGGTTGTTCTTCAATATAACTCAGGGAAACAATTTATACCAGGATATTAATTATTATAATATAGCAATGACATGATCGTTGTTCAAGAAAAATCACAGAAAACATCTTATACAAGGACACTAATGACTGTAATATACCAAGACATGATTGTTCTTCAATATAACAGGGGGAAACAATTTATTACAGTACACGAATGACTTTAATATACCAAGACATAATTGTTGTTCAATATAACTCAAGAAAAACAATCTATACCAGGACACTTCTGACTGTAATATGCAAACCCATGGCTGTTGTTCAATATAACTCAAGGAAAACAATTTATACCATTACATAAATGACTGTAATGTACCAGACATGATCGTTGTTCAATATAACACAGGGAAACAATTTATACCAGGACACTTATGACAGTAATATACCAAGACATGATTGTTGTTCTATAAAATCCAAGGTAAACATTTTATACCAGGACACTTAAAACTGTAATATACCAAGACATGATTGTTGGTCAATATAACACATGAAAATGATATATACCAGTACACGAATGATTGTAATATACCAATGCAGAATTGTTGTTCAATATATCTCAGGGAAAGCAATTCATTCCAGGAAAATGGCTGTAATATATAGAAACACTTCTGACTGTAATATACAAATCCATGGCTGTTGTTCGATATAACTCAAGGAAAACAATTTATACCATTACATAAATGACTGTAATGTACCAGACATGATCGTTGTTCAATATAACACAGGAAAACAATTTATACCAGGACACTTATGACAGTAATATACCAAGACATGATTGTTGTTCTATAAAATCCAAGGAAAACATTTTATACCAGGACACTCAAAACTGTAATATACATGGTTGTTGTTCGATATAGCTGAAGGAAAATAATTTATACCAGAACACTAATGACTGTAATTTACCAACAAATAATTGTTGTTCAATATAACACAGGAAAATAATTTATACTAGTACACAAATGACTATGGCAAACAAAAATATGATTGTTGTTCGATATAACTCAAGGAAAACTATTTATACGTGAACACTAAGAACTGTAATACAACAAGACATAATTGTTATTCAATATAACACAGGGAAACAATTTATACCAGGACATTAAAGACTGTAATATACCAAGACAGGATTGTTGTTCAAGAAAAATCAAAGAAAACATTTGATACAAGGACACTAATGACTGTAATTTACCAAAAAATAATTGTTGTTCAATATAATACAGGGAAATAATTTATATTAGTACATGGAAGACTGCTATATACTAAGACATGATAATATACAAAAACATGGTTGTGTTTCAATATAACTCAAGGAAAACAATTTATACCAGAACACTAATGACTGTAATGTAAAAAGACATGATTGCTCTTCAATATAACTCAGTAAAACAATGTATACTAGGACTCTAATGGCTGTTATATAAGAAAACATTATTTTTCTTCGATATAATTCAGGGAAACAATTAATGATTGTAATATACCAAGACATGATCGTTGTTCAATAAAAATCAAGGAAAACATTTTATACATGGACACTTATGACTGTAATATACCGAGACATATTTTTTTATATCTTTTTTATTTTTAAATATTCACTTTTTTATATAATGATAATTTCGACAAATTTCAATTAGAAGGTATATATCTACAAGTAGTTTACTTCTCATTCCCAATACATGCAGAAAAAAAA
>MJUU01030930.1:46187-71499 GCA_002080025.1 Modiolus philippinarum
CGTTAGCCCCTTCTTACGGGGTCTGCATTTCACAACTTGTTCGATATGCACGAGTATGTAGTGATGTTTCTGACTTCAACGAGCGAAATCTTTGTCTCACTGAAAAACTTCTAATTCAAGGGTTTAGATATCATAAATTGATAAAAACATTCTCTAAATTTTATCATAGATACATTGACTTATTAAGAAAATTTGATTCTACATGCAGGGCTCTTATACATCAGGGCATTTCACATCCAAACTTCTATGCCAATATCATTTACAGATCGCATAACTTCAAACAATTGTCCTTCAAAACTTATTAATCCGTTGAACAAACTTATTCATAAAGGATATAAATACAGCAATGTTGTTAAATCGTTACTTCTGGTTTTTGTTGGCAAAAATATTGATCATCTCCTAAATGCTTTACATGATAACTAGATTAATTTATACAATTTTTCATATTGGCAGTATTTGGCATTGCACAATATCATGATCTTTTTTCGTGATTTATGACGTTGTTATACCAAATCTATTTAGAAGTATTTCAATTGAAGTTTCATATGTAAGAAGGCTTGACATCATAGTCAACGGAAATTATGTCCTTAGCTAGCTGTCAGTAACTGCTAGCATTTGTCCGACAGTACCTGTGTGCATTGTCTTCGTGTTTTATGTACTTCATTGCAAGGGTACTCGTCTTGATAAGTTGGACTTTTTTCTAGTTTGATTTTTACTCTGAGTCATTTTGTGTATTTATTTTTAGCCATTCACCACACATAGAGGAGGGTTTGGATCCAAGAAAACGAGTTTAACCCCACCGCAATTTTTGCGCCTGACCCAAGTCAGGAATATGTTTTAGTTTCTTGATACTTTGGTTATTGGATGTGGTTTGCTTCCATTGATTTATCCAGTTTTTACCCTTTTTGGGCGATTTAGGGCTTGCTATATGGTGTGAGGTTCCTCACTGTGTTGAAGACCTTAGTGACACCTAGATGCTTTGTTTTGGGTCGTTTTAACCTGGATATGGGTTGTTGTCTCCTTGACATTTACCCCATTTCCTTTCTTTTTCATACAGTATCTTATTTATTAAGATAGTAAATTCTATATTATAATACATATATATATATGGTTGACCGACTTTAAATTTAAAAATGTACACCAGAACACGAATGACTGTAATATACAAAGACGTGAGTGTTGTTCAATATAACAGGGGAAAAGAATTTATAAGACTACATGAATGACTATAACATACCAAGATACAATTGTTGTTCAATACAACATGGGAAAACAATTTATACCAGGACATTAATGACTGTTATATACCAAGACATAATTGTTGTTCAATATAACTCAAGAAAAACAATTTATACGAAGACACTATTGACTGTAATATACCAACACATGATTGTTGTTCAATATAACACAGGAAAATAATTTATACCTGTATACGAATGATTGTAATATACCAATACAGAATTGCTTTCAATAAAGCTCAAGTAAAACAATTTATTACAGGAATCTAATGACTGTAAAATAAGAAGACAAGGTTGTCGTTCAATATGAAACAGGAAAACAATTTATACCAGTACACAAATGAACGTTATATACCAAAGCATGATTGTTGTTTAATACAACTCAGGAAAACAATTTACACCTGTACACGAATGACCGTTATATATCAAAACATGATTGTTGTTCAAAATAACGAAAGGAAAGAATTTATACCTGTACATAATTGACTGTAATATACCAAGACATGATTGTTGTTCAATAAAAATCAAGGAAAACATTTTATACAAGGACACTTATAACTGTAATATACCAAGACATGATTGTTGTTCAATATAACACAGGAGAATAATTTATGCCAGTACATGAATGACTGTTATATACCAAAACATGATTGTTGTTCAATGTGACACAGGAAAACAATTTATACCACCACACTAACGACTGTGATATACCAAGAGATTATACTAATGACTGTAATATACCAGACATGATTGTTGTTCAATATAAGACAGGAAGACAATTTATACCAGGACACTAATGACTGTTACATACCAAGACATGATAGTTGTTCAATATAATAACAAGGGAAAATTATTTATACCAGTTTATACCAAGAGATTATACTAATGACTGTAATATACCAGACATGATTGTTGTTCAAAATGAGAAAGGAAAACATTTTATACCAGGACACTAATAACTGTAATACACCAATGCAAGATTGTTCAATATATCTCAAGGAAAACAATATATTCCAGGAAAATAATGACTGTAATATATAAAAACATAGTTGTTGTTCAATATAACACAGGGAAACAATTTATACCAGCACATGGATGATTGTAATATACTAAGACATGCTTGTTGTTCAATATTAAACAGAAAAAAAATATACCAGTACACGAATGACTGTTATATACCAAAACATGATTTTTGTTCAATATGACAAAGGAAAACCATTTATACCAGAACATTCATGACTCTAATATACCAAGCAATGATTGTTTTTCAATAAAAATGAAGGGAAACATTTTATACAAGGACACTAATGACTGTAATATACCAAGACATGATTGTTGTTCAATTTAACACAAAAAACAATTTACATATGTACACACATGACCTTATATACCAAAAAAACACTAATGTTGTTCAAAATTACGCAAGGAAAACAATTTATACCAGGAAACGAATGACTGTAATATTCCAACACATGATTGTTGTTCAATTATACTCAAGGAAAACAATTAATACCAGGACACTAATATACATTTATGGCCCGCTGTTAAGGGAAACATCCAGAATAGTCATCCCGAGGAGGGAGTTGTTTCCCTAGGGCTCTGGCTGAGGGAACTGCACCTCCAATTTATACCAGTAGAAAAATGACTGCAATATACCAAGACATACTTGTTGTTCTATATAACTCAAGGAAAACAATTTTTACCAGTACACTATTGACTGTAATATATCAAGACATGATTAAATATAACACAGGGAAATAATTTATACAAGTATACGAATGACTGTAATATACCAAGACATGACTGTTGTTAAATATTACACACAAAAGCAATTTATACCACTACACTTATGACTGTAATATACCAAGACGTGATTTTATTTCAATATAACAACGAAAAACAATTTATACCGGTCCACAAATGACTGTAATATACCAAGACATGATTGTTGTTCAATATAACACAGGAAAACAATTTATACCAGTACACAAATGACTGCAATATATCAAGACATACGTGTTGTTCAATATAACTCATGGGAAACAATTTCTACCGGTAAACAAATGGCTGTAATATACCAAGACATGATTGCTATTCAATATAACACAGGAAAACAATGTATACCAGTACACTAATGTCTGTGTTATACAAAGACATAATTTTTGTTCAATATAACACAGGAAAACAATGTATACCAGGAAACTAATGACTGTGATATACCAAAACATAACTGTTCATTAAACAATTTATACCAGTACACAAATGACTGTAATATTTCAAGACATGATTGTTGTACAATATGGCACAGTAAATAATTCATACCAGTACATGAATGACTGTATTATACCAAGACATGATTGTTGTTCAATATAACGCAGGACAACAATTTATACCAGTGCACAAATGACTGTAATATACCAAGACTTGACTGTTGTTCAATATAACACAGGAAAACAATTTATACCAGCACACGGAAGACTGTAATATACCAAGACACGACTGTTGTTCAATATAACACACGAAACAATTTATACCAGCACACTTAAGACTGTAATATACCAAGATGTGATTTTTTTTTTCAATATAACAACGAAAAACAATTTATACCGGTACACAAATGACTGTAATATACCAAGACATGATTGTTGTTCAATATAACACAGGGAAACACTTTATACCAGTACAGAAATGACATCAATATATCAAGACATACGTGTTGTTCAATATAACTCAGGGGAAACAATTTCTACCGGTACACAGATGGCTCCAATATACGAAGACATGATTGTTGTTCAATATAACACAGAGAGCTATTGACACAAGTACACGAATGACTGTAATAAACGAAGCCATGACTGTTGTTCAATATTACATCGGAAAACAATTAATACCAGTACACAAATGACTGTAATATACCAAAGCATGATTGCTGGTCAATATAACACAGGAAAATAATTTATACTAGTACACGAATGACTGTAATATACCAAGACATGATTGCTGTTAAATATTACTAAAGGAAAACAATTTATACCAGAAAACTAATGACTGTAATATATCAAGTCAAGATTGTTGTTCAGTATAACACAAGTAAGACAATTTATACAAATACACGAATGACCCTTAATTACCAAGACATAATTGTTGTTCAATATACCACAGGAAAAAAAAACAAGTTATATGAGTACAGGAATGACTGTTATATACCCAGACATGATTGTTGTTCAATACAACACAAGAAAACAATCTATAAAAGTAGACTAATGACTGTGTTATACCAAGACATAATTGTTGTTCAATATAACACAGGAAAACAATGTATACCAGGAAACTTATTACTGAGTAATACCAAAACATAACTCTTCCTCAATATAACACAGGAAAACAATTTAAATCAGTACACTAATGACTGTGATATACCAAGACATGATTGCTGTTCAATATCACACAGGAGAACAATTTATACCAGTACACGAATGACTGTAATATACCAAGACATGATTGTTGTTCGATATAACACACAAAAACAATTTATACCAGTACACTTATGATTGTAATATATCAAGACGTGATTTTTGTTCAATATAACAACCAAAAAATATTTATACCGGTACACAAATGACTGTAATATACCAAGACATAAGACATGATTGTTGTTCAATATATACAGGAAAACAATTTATACCAGTACACAAATGACTGCAATATATAAAGACATACGTGTTGTTCAATATAACTCAAGGAAAACAATTTCTACCGGTACACAAATGACTATAATATACCAAGACATGATTTTTCTTCAATAAAACACAGAAAGCTATTGATACAAGTACATGAATGGCTGTAATATACCAAGACATGACTGTTGTTCAATATTACTTTGGAAAGCAATTTGTACCAGTACACAAATGACTGTAATATACCAGGGTATGATTGTTGTACAATATAGCACAGAAAACAATCTATACCAGTACACAGATGACTGTCTTATACCAAGGTATGATTGTTGTTCAATATAACACAGGAAAACAATTTATATCAGTACACTTATGACTGTAATATACCATGACGTGACTGTTGTTCAATATTACACCGAAAACAATTGATACTAGTACACAAATGACTGTAATATACCAAGACATCGTTGTCGTTCAATATAACACAGGAAAACAATTTATACCAGTACACAAATGTCTGTGTTATAAAAAGACATATTTTTGGTTCAATATAACACAGGAAAACAAAGTATACCAGGAAAGTGATGACTGTGTTATACCAAAACATAACTGTTCCCCAATATAACACATAAAAACAATTTATATCAGTACTCTAATGACTGTGATAAACCAAGACATGACTGTTGTTCAATATTACACCGGAAAACAATTTATACCAGTACACAAATGACTGTTATATACCAAGACATGATTGTTGTACAATATGGCACAGAAAATAATTAATCCCAGTACATGAATGACTGTATTATACCAAGACATGATTGTTGTTCAATATAACACAGGAATACAATTTATACAAGTGCACAAATGACTGTAGTACACCAAGACTTGATTGTTGTTCAATATAACACAGGAAAACAATTTATACCAGCACACGAATGACTGTAATATACCAAGACATGACTGTTGTTCAATATAACACACGAAACAATTTATACCAGTACACTTAAGACTGTAATATACCAAGACATGATTTTTGTCAATAAAACGAAAAACAACTTATAACTGTACACAAATGACTGTAATATACCAAGACATGATTGTTGTTCAAAATAACACAGGGAAACACTTTATACCAGTACACAGATGACTTCAATATATTAAGACATACGTGTTGTTCAATATACCTCAAGGAAAATAATTTCTACCGGTACACAAATGGCTCCAATATACGGAGACATGATTGTTATTCAATATATCGCAGAAAGCTATTGATGCAAGTACACGAATGACTGTAATACCCCAAGACATGACTGTTGTTCAATATTACATCGGAAAATATTTTTTACCAGTACACAAATGACTGTAATATACCAAGGCTTGATATTTGTACAATAGAGCACAGACAACAATTTATTCCAGTACACAAATGACTACCCTATCTCAAGGCATGATTGTTGTTCAATATAACACAGGAAAACAATTTATACCCGTACACGAATAACTGCAATATACCAAGACATGATTCTTGTTCAGTATAACACAGGAAAACAATTTATACCAGTACACTAATGACTGTGTTATACCAAGACATAATTGTTTTTCAATATAACACAGGAAAACAATGTATACCAGGAAGCTAATGGCTGTGTTATATCAAAACATAACTGTTCCTCAATATAACACAGGAAAGCAATTTATATCAGTACACTAATGACTGTGATATACCAAGACATCATTGATGTTCAATATAACGAGGAAAACAATTTATACTCGTATACGAATGACTGTAATATACTAAGACATAATTGTTGTTCAATATAACACAGGAAAACAATTTATACCAGTACACTTATGACTGCAATATACAAGGACGTGATTGTTGTTCAATATTACACCGGAAAACAATTTATACTAGTACACAAATGACTGTAATATACCAAAACATGATTGTTTAACAATATAACACTGGAAAAGAATTTATACCACTACACTAATGACTGTGTTATACCAAGACATAATTGCTGTTCAATATAACACAGGAAAACAATTTATACCAGTACACGAATGACTGTAATATACCAAGACATGACTGTTGTTCAATATTACACCGGAAAACATTTTATACCAGTACAAAAAAGACTGAAGTATACCAAGACATGATTGTTGTACAATATAGCACAGAAAATAATTTATACCAGTACACGAATGACTTTATTATACCAGGACATAATTGTTGTTCAATATAACACAAGAAAACAATGTATGCCAGTACAAAAAGGACTGAAATACATCAAAACTTACTTGGTATTCAATATAACTAAATGAAAACAATTTCTACCGGTACACAAATGACTGTAATATACCAAGACATGATTGTTGTTCAATATAACACATACAAACAATTTATACCAGTACACGAATCACTGTAATATACCAATATACCAATGATATTTTTTCAATATAACACCAGAAAATAAGTTATACCAGTACACGAATGACTGTAATATACCGAGACATGATTGCTATTCAATATAACAAAGGAAAACAATTAATACCAGTACACGAATGACTGTAATATACCAAAACATGAATGTTGTTCAATATAACACCGGAAAACAATTTATACCAGTACAAAAATGACTGAAATATATCAAGACATACCTCTTGTTTCATATAACTCAAGGAAAACAATTTATACCGGTACACAAATGACTGTAATATACCAACACGTGATTGTTGTTCAATATAACACCGGAAAACAATTTATACCAGTACAAAAATGACTGCAATATATTAAGACATACCTATTGTTTAATATAACTCAAGGAAAACAATTTCTACCGGTACACAAATGCCTGTAATATACCAAGACATGATTGTTGTTCAATAAAACACAGACAGCTATTGATTCAAGTACACGAATGACTCTAACATACCAAGACATGACTGTTTTTGAATATTACACCGGAAAACAATTTATACCAGTACACAAATGACTATAATTTACCAACGCATGATTGTTGTACAATATAATACAGAAAACAATTTATACAAGTACACAAATGACTGTCTTATACCAAGGCATGATTGTTGTTCAATATAAAACAGGAAAAAAATTATACCCGTACACGAATGACTGTAATATACCAATACATAATTGTTGTTCAAAATAAAACAGGAAAACAATTTATACCAGTACACTAAAGACTGTGTGATACCAAGACATAACTGTTTTTCAATATAGCACAGGAAAACAATTTCTATCAGTACACTAATGACTGTGATATACCAATTATACCAATACATGATTGTTGTTCAATATAACATAGGAAAACAATTTATACCAGTACATAAATGACTGTAATATACCAAGACATGATTGTTGTTCAACATAACACAGGAAAACAATTTATACCAGTACACGAATGACTGAAATATACAAATACATGACTGTTGTTCAATATAACATACGAAAACAATTTATACCAGTGCATAAATGACTGTAATATACCAAGACTTGATTGTTGTTCAACATAACACAGGAAAACAATTTATACCAGTACACGAATGACTGTAATATACCAATACATGACTGTTGTTCAATATAACACACCTTTCAAAATTACCTGTATGGACTTCCAGTCACCCGTGATCGTTACATGGATGTTTATTCCATGTAATGTACATGTAAGTGCGACACGCGCATAGATCATAATTGCTTATTGAAAACAAACAATTTCATCTGAATACGGGATGAACAATACACCCCCAAAACATGCAAAAAATACGCTATATTTCAAGGACCGAGAAAAATTACAATAATAATATTATGTTTTTAATTGAAGAAATATTTTGTATTCTTTGTCATTTAGAACATTCTGTTGAAATAATAGAATTAATGCCAGCAATAATGAGCTGATAGTCAGTATTTGACAGACAAAATAAGTCAATTTGCTAACTGTTAACTAAATCATCGATTGGGGTAAAAACACGGACTCAAGAGCTCTATGTCAGCTCTGTGTCCATGCTGAACCTGGAGCCTGCAGCCCAGTGAGTTGAGCCCAGAGCCCTATTAGTGAAGCCTGGTGCCCTGTAAGTAGAGGCCGGAGCCCTTATGTTGGAGCCCAGAGTCCTTATGTTGGAGCCCGGAGTTCATGTGTTGGAGCTCGTAGTCTCATGTTCAAATTACAGAAAATTGGAGCCCATAGCCAATGTTATTCCCCAAGCAGATACTGGATAACAGAAAGTAACGTTCTGTTATTTTTTAGTTTACGGAATTATTGTGATTTACTCGATCACTGCATCACAGGAAGTTACAGTATTATTTATTTGCTGAATCACAAAAGCATAATATTTCTCAATTACAGAATCTTTTTGAATAAACTTTTGTAACATTATAAACATTTTCATTTTAAAAACAAGCATGAACTCCATTCATCACTCGTCTAATACTTAATACAGCTCAGGCAAAAGCTATTCTCTTATTGGTGTTGAATTCGTAAAATAAAATTACTCTTATCCTTACAATACACGGGATGAGCTAATTCAGCAGTGTTGATAAACAAAATATTTCCTCAAAACAAGGACGTATATTTAGAGTGGATAAACTGTAACAATATTTCAGCTAATACCTGAACCCTGAAAAGGTTCTATGCATAGAGAGAAAGCACTTGGCTACCAATGTACACGTATAACCCAAAAGTGCACATTGCCAAATAAAGTATGAAATTATGAGTGAAACTTACAAAATCAGCACTAATGTCCTACCACCCGCGTTCTGAATGGAATAATAAAAATTATTTCAATACAGTGTTCGGCAAAATATATAAAACCAACCAATCCTATTCTGAAAATGCATATTAATTGAAAAATAAATTTTGTGAAAACATTGCTTTGCATAAATAGCAAAAGTTGTCAGTACATGTATTCTGATCGACCAGGGTGGGTGTCTTGGGTTTAGACCCTTTTTTTTAAATATTATTAATTACATGCACAATTTGGGTAATCATTGATAAAATGTAATTACCCCCCAACCCCAGAGAACACATCCGATTAAAGAAAAAGGTTATTGTACATAAATCTAGAAGTGTATCATGCATGTAGTGCCTGTGGGTCTGTCACTCAGTAAGGCCTATAATTCAAATAACAATTTGAAACTTTTTTGAGTACGTATCGCACAATCTTTCGTTTAAATACTATGCATGTCTGACAATTTGTGAAACATTCGAGGGGAATTTCGTAATTTGAGAGAAATAATTCACTTGGATTATTTGAAAAAATAGACTGATTTATGTATTTTCTTAAAATCAAAAAGCATGTTATTGTATACATTTCTTGTGAAAACAATAGCATGTCGAATAGTTAACGGTAAAAACACAAACTACCCGGACTTTGTCGCTTTCAAGAACTTGGACAGTGCTTATATTCAGTATACACGTTTCTAACAAATGACCGGGTAGTACCAGCGAACACAAAATGATATACTGGATTTTTGTTACCGTGAACATCCTGTTAGTACAAAAAAAATCATTTGGCACTCGAAGGGGATTGTATATGATGAAAAAAATATATAAGCATTGTTCAACTTACTGAATCTTGGCATTTAGTCGTATTATATCCCGCATATATATTTTTGGGGGGGGGACTTCGTATTTTTTTCTGGTAGGGGTGTACCAAAATGATTTCAGAAACATACCCCGAATTTATATACTGATGTACTTAAAACATTCTCCAAATTTATATAACAAATCCAAATTTGTGACCTGTATTTATATATCAAAACATCAAAGAAACAAGGCATTAAGTGCATAAAATATTACATTTTAATTAAAGAAGATATTACATATGAATTATTTTCCCTATTAAATTATTGCCCATCTTTTTCGTTATTTGATTCCCAAATATATATACATTGTTCTTTCTATATGCGTATTTATATTCAAATGGCTTACGAGACATCCCTAAAGTTTATACAATTCGAGCTAAATACCATATCCGAATTTTTGGCACATTCCCGTTTACTAAAATATATGAAGTTAGCGGATCTAGTTAGGGGAGATGTGGTACCTCCTTTATCTTAACTAAAAATTCATGTAGAATTTAGGCAAAAAACAATTAAAACTAAAAAATTGACTTCACTCCCCTATTTTATTCCCCCTTTTCAAAGGCTGAATCCGCCATTGCCTTCAACTACAAAGAGTCCCTATCTCAAAAGTTCCGTATTGCAATATTGATAGAATGTTTGAAAAAGTGACAATTTTCGATATGTGAATGCCGCTCTACATCTGCTAAGTTTTTGAGTTTCTGTAGAAGAAGTTGTAAAAACACCAACCAGAATATATCGATGAAAAGTGTAAACATACACCCTCAAAACCCATACAGAAGGAAGCTATCTGTTATATTGTTGTTGGCTATAGACAACTAACTTGTGATAAATGTTCAAGGCCTTGTAAAAAATGAACAAAGACCTACCTTTGTCCGTATGTAATAATCCGTTATATTGAAAATTCCACAAACAAGATTGACAGCATGCCAGCATTTGATTTATTTTATCTTTTCTGTTATACATGAGTGAACATATTAAACGAACAGTTCGTGAATACCGTAAAATAAAACATCTAAACCACATGTATGGAAAAAAAACGCAACAAATGGCATAGCTACACAAGAAACACAAAAGTATTTGCCGCAAAAAGAAACTTGTCAAAATTTCACCATCTCCACTTTGTTCTTTTTTCTTTTGTGACTTCGCAGTTAACCTGTTAGGGGACGACCAACTGATTTTCAGGGGTTGGGGTGATTTTGCCTAGCAAAAATTATTTATTTTTATGAAAATCTAGAACAAATTATTTATTTTACCAAACGTCAATTTGTATTCCTGTTATTGATATGTACTTTTAAATCTTTTGTTGTCGTGTGTCTTTTTCAGTAAGATTGATATGCACTAAACATTGCCAGTGCCGAGAAAAGCAAATAAAATAGAATAATGGAAGTTTTGTTCTTGTATCAAATACGAAACTTCTTATTCTTTTTATCGGTAATTAACTAAATCATTTAATAGAACAAATTTTGAAAATGAATGTTAATTTCCAACAAATCATGAGATTGACTAGTATTGATTAGTAAAAGAATTTTAACGATCCGGTAAGAGTTTCTTTAAGATGTTTATTTCTTTGTTTCATTGATTCTGATTGACAAAGTAGGCGTGGCCTAAGATACTTTTTTTCGTATTCAGACAGTAGCAAATACTGAAAAATATTTGCTTCTTGAGATCAAAGGAAATTCATACAAAATACCGATAAAACAAAATTTCGGCATTTATATATTGACTTTTTTCTAAATATTAGAATTATCCCGAATAACTTTAAATTGCCTCTGGTATTTAAAAAAATATATACGTTATATTCTTTAATGGGATTGACGCATCTTTTATCTATTGTACATTATATTTTAAAGAAGTAGAGTAATTTAGTCGTGAATTTTGTTCCTATGTTGACCTTTTTTTCAACTTTTGTTGAAAATTGTTGAAAACCGCACTTTCATGTTTTCTGACAATTACAGTCGATGGTGGCTGTAAATAGCTTTTGGGTCAATTTAAGCCATTTTAAAAGACATGTACTTAGAAAGATTAAGCTAATAACATGGGCTGTCCAGCACTATCATCGAGAGCCCCGAATCCAATGAGGGGAGCCCTGAGCCCAGTGAGTGGAGCTCAGAGCTCTGAGTGGAGCCTGGAACATTAGGGGCTTTACTCTAAGAAAACATGAGTGAATACACATTATATAACGTGCAATAAAAAAGAGATGTGATTTCTATAAAAAAAAAAATGTAATACAGTTTAAATACGGGATGTTATGCTAAAGTCAATCTTAAATGTTTGAAACTGGATGGGAGCAAATAAACTTTCGTTAAGTGCGACGTAATTTAAATCTGTTTTTGTAGAATTCGCAATCAAAGTGCCCATCTGTCTGCAAAACTTCACTTTTATAGAAAACTTCAAAAACAACAGTATTATTCGATTGCAGTTTCATTGTAATACACATTTTTAATTAACTCTCATTTTCTGTAAAATATACGAGTCGGACTAGGCATATACACTCAATGTAGATGTAATTTTGTGGCCGGCAGTCCTTTGCTTAATATACAGTTTTGCTATTGAAGATGCAATTTATTGCATATTTTCAACAAAATGTGAACGATATTTTCGGAACTAAAGCTACAGTTGTTATTGGAAGATTAGAAAACTGAATGTTACCCTGAACGTGACAAAGCATGATGTTATATTATTATATCCTAACTGCATCTATTTTCACTGATTAGGTAAGCGTAAAACATGTGATTGATACATGTATATTGCATTGGTGACATAACAGAGGCTCACAGGGGGTTAAAACTGTAAATATATATATAATGGACATACACAGAGCTGAAATAATAAAGGCACATTTTATTTTCGGATATATAATAACCTTTTGAATTTTATTTTCCTCTAATTACAATGCATTTTTTTGCGGTAAAATAGTATACATAATTCTTGCGAAATCCTATTAATATCAGAATTCTCTTGCAAACAATTATACAAATATATGATTCTTGTCTTCAATTATGTCAGCGTCTAATTTGATTTGATTAATTAATCAATTTATTGTTTACTTTCATGAAATAATAGATACAGGAAACAATATATCCGAGTTTTCTGCTTAATATTTCTTCCTCAAAATTGCACAGTACAAAAAGAACTATATAGCCCTGTTGTGGACAGTCAAGTACATTGGAATGTATTGTCCCCGGCACAATACATTTTTCGTTGATAGTGTGCCATGCTACCATGTCAGTTTAAAACTGACATATCTAAATAATTAATCATTTGAGTTTGAAGTTCAAGTGTCACAGATGCCTTTTGTGGTTGGATCGAGTATAATTATGGAATCACAAGCTTGAAAAAAATATTCAGAACCCAAGAAATAAATTCAATTTCCCGGAAATGAAAATGACAACGCAGATCGCAGATCCCTTCAAGGATTTATCCCGAATTCCCGCTGAATAAGTATCTGATCCCGGTGTCCCGTATAAGCTGTCCCTCCACCCCTCAATAAATTGTTGTAAAAATACATAGATTGTAATGAATAACAAATTACCCAAGTTAACTGCAAATTTAGTTTTTACATATAACCATTTACACAACAAGAAACATGCAGTTTTTTTCTCATTTTCTTCATTCGTTTCATGGAAAATAAGGATAATAAAATTACTTTCTTCAGTTTTGTGGAATTATTTTCAGAAATGTTGATTTTAAAGAGTTTAAAATTTTAGTTAAAGAACACCAATAATAAAAACTATCTTGAGGAAATGTGCGGAGCGAAGAATCTGCAACCTTCAAACAAGGACTTATATTGAGATTATATGTCTTTGCTTCATATATCAGGAAATCACAGATGAAAGAGTATAAAAAAAATGTTTGAAATTAAAATACTGAAAAGATAACATGATTGAAATTTGAGTTTCAAAATTGTAGAAAAAACAAGTAGAAAGGAAAATTTTAAGATGTTGAGAATATCTGTCCATGTCTGTGAATGATGCCAACAGTCAATGTCAGACATGATAAATGTTGAGAACATTTGTCCATGACTGCAGCTGACAATGACAGTCATTGACAGTCTAGGTAATAGTTTAAAATGTTTGTTAATGTCTGTATGTGATGTTGACAGTCACTGTCAGACAGATGAGAGTTTAAAGTGTTTGTCCTTGACTGTGAGCAATGGCCACAGACACTGACAGTCCAGGTACATTTTCATAAAGTCTGAGATCATCTGTCAGTATCACCAGCAGTCCGACACAGTCATGGGCAGACATAGTAAAATTCTGTCAACGACTGTCAGTGTCAATGGAAGTCTCTAGCAAACAATTACAGAAAATTTCACAGTCTTTTTCAGATTTTAGCAGTCACTGACAGTCAAAAAATGACTGTCACTGGTAAGAACAGTCATTATTTTGGTTCATAGTGCTTATGTCAATGGTCATTCATTATACCCCCGTGAACAAAGTTGGGGGGTATATAGGAATCACCCTGTCCATCCATCCATCTGTTGGTCCGTCCATCTCCATGTACCTTGTCGGGGCATGTTCTCCTAAATGGCTGCATGGATTTTGATGAAATTTTACACAGTTATAGAATACCATCTGAAGATGTGCATGAAGTAGTATGGTTGTTGCCGGACATTTTGAAGGGGAGATAATTTGTCTTTGAATATTTTTCTGGAAAAAAGAGTTGGGCGAACCTTGTCAGTGCATGTTCTACTAAACGGCTGCTTGGATTTTGATAAAATGTTACACAGTTGTAGTACACCACCTGAAGATTTGCATGAAATTATGGTTGATGCCCAAAATTTTGAAGGGGAGATTTTTCATCTTTAAATATTTTCTGGAAAAAAGGGGGAAGAACTTTGTCAGCACATGTCCTCTGAAACGGGTACTTGGATTTATAGTTTATCACCTGTATTGCGTTCTCATTGGCCTATTATATATATACCAAGTAACATTAATAGCAAATAGTGAAGGTATATTTTCCTGCCCTTCAGAACATTTTGTGCCTTTCATAGTACAACAATGGACTCATTTTATGCCAACAATCATGAAATTTGCGATTTTTGTCAGTTCCTGAAGGCAGCAGACTCTGACAGATCAGGTTCAGGGCTTTCAGTAATCACTTATAGGATTCAAAGCCAGAGATGTTTTTATATTGCCTGCTTTCGAAATCTCATATAAAGGACGTACACATCCTTGTCCAAATCTGATTTGAAGCATTTATAGTTCTATTCGGGAAAACATTTTTTTAGGTTCTGGTTAAAATACATTTGAAGTTGAAAAGGTACAATATCGGTGATCAAAGAAGGACGTATTTTCCCACAAAAATCCTTAAATATATTGAATTGGACCTGCCTGGTATGGAAGTTACAGCTCCTTCTTTCTGATTTTCGTTCCGAGTTTACGCCATCTTGTTTTTATGAAGGTTTGATTACATGATGGATATATTTAGACAGAAATTGCTATAATCTATTTTAGGGTAATTTTTTTCTCTATTCCCTGCAAAGTATAACAAGCAAAAAATTTACCACGAAAAAGTGTATAGCATGTTCTATAGATTACGTGGTCAAACTTCTGAAAAACAAAAGTAATAGGTTTCAGTCGTCTGAACGATTTCAGTACTGAATGTAACATTCGTCTGGGAATGAACTAAAAAAAGTTATGCGCCAATGGGCCCGATAGTTTAGACTCTCAGTGCACCATTTTCGTCCTCAATGTGACTATGGCGCATTGCGCATGACCTTCCCAATCACGGAACTTATATTTAACATTGGACCCTATGGGAAAACATCATTTTCATCAACTCCTCTAAAACCACTGAAGCAAATTCAGCCAAACTTTACAGTAATGACAGTTCTTTTACAAAGATTGCTCATTTTGGACTGATCAGACCAAAAACATGGCTGCCAGTGCAGAACTTATATTTAACATAAGGGCGATTTTTAAAAAAATGAAGCCAAAGTGTGAGGAGCAAGGTGAAATTTTATCATTGCCAAAACATAACAATTTATGTCTTATTATTTTTCTAAGACCCTATATTTTCTTAATCTAGAAGATTGAAATATTCAGAAATGACACAAAGAGTAAATCTTACTTTTTATAATGCACATTTCAAGAAATTTTGACAAAAACATGTAGCTTTTAAGCATTTTCTGAAGGTTAACAACAGCAAGAAACACATCTTGATATATTTTCATTTGTTGCCATGGCAATAAGGAACATTTTGATACTAAGTTATCTATATTTCATCGGAAAGCTTTTAATAAAATACACTTTAAAGGCCCTTTTTCATGAAAAAATTTCAGCTATAGTGATAAAAGTTTTTTTATACGACCGCAAAAATTTTTGCGGTCGTATGTTGGTATGGTGCTGTCATCGTCGTTGTCGTCTGTAGACACTTTTGTTTTTATACGACCGCAAAAATTTTTGCGGTCGTATATTGGTGTTTGCTGTCGTCGGCGTCGTTGTCGTCGTCTGTAGACACTTTTGTTTTTGGTCAATAACTTTTGTTCCAGCAAATCAATCCTTATGAAATTTTAATATAATGTTCTTTGGTAAAAAAGGAAGGCTTGCAGTAGTTTTGGTCATTGTGACCCCACCCGTTTTAAAAAAGGGGCCAGAAAAGGGTTAAATTGGGTGTTTTCACATATTTGTCTGTATAATCTTCATTATTAATCAGATTTTGATGGGGTTTCTTTCAGTGTGCTCCTGATGAAATTTCCAATCAGAGGTATGCTAACAGATTTCACGTAGCATATACCGTTCCGGAGATAAATGGGGCCCAAAAGGGGGAATCCAAAAAAAAATTTTTTTTTCTCCGATTTTGATGCAGTTTTTTTCAATGAATTGCTTATGAAAAATTACCAAGCACTCAGCTATTAGATTTTTGGTAACTTGTTTGCTTACCTAGCTATGAGGGGCCAAACGGGCCAAATTGCTAATTTGCAGATTACCTAATATCTTTATTTTTCTTCGGATTTTGATGGAATTTTTTCTTTAGATTCCTCTTAATATTAGCTTTCAGAGGTATGCAACGGATTTGTCGTAGCTCTTACCGTTTTCGAGCTGTAAGGGGTCGAAGGGGCCAAAACTGGAAACTTGCAGATTACATGAAATTTTTATTTTTTGTCGGATTTCGATGGGATTTTTTTTCTTAGGATTCCACTTGATATAAGCTTTCAGTGGTATGTCAATGGATTTGGTGTAGCTCTTACCGTTTTTTAGCTATAAGGGGTCAAAGAGGAACCATAAGGAGTCATAAGGGCTAATTTTCATTTTCCCTAGTTTGTGTCCAGCTAATCACTGGGTCAATCCCCTTATTGTGTCCATGCAATTATTATGTCAAGCTCTTCATTATGTCCACACTCACTTTCAATTACACTTTTTCAAATTTCAGTGGTCGACATGCTGCGGTCATATCATGCTGCGCTCCGTGTAACGCTTTATTTTCTAACACCAAGAGCTCAGGATTTTTCAGCAAAATACTTGTATTTGAAAGCCTTATGTCACTTCAACAGGTTACAAAAAAAAAGTAACTCAATTTATGCAAAATCCTTTTTGTATTTCTTATTTGAAAAAGACCATTCCAAACAGTGGAATTTGTCACACTCCTGACCACATTTAAAACAGCTTCATAACCTGAAAAAAATAACTGAAAATTATTCTTTTTAGTAGTATTTGACCATAAATGTAACATGGAGAGAAATTTCAAATCATACTCACAGTTGTAAATTGCTGAATAATTTATCTTTTTTAATTTTTTAACTCCTTTTTTGTCAGGAGTGTGACAACTGTCACATTAAGAACTTTACCAGTTATTCAGAATAAGATTTGATGAATCCATAGCAATAACTATTGATCTTAAGACTATTTATGGCAATGTATGGAAATATATTGAAGAATTCAAATATTTCAGTCAAAATCTACTTTTATCACTGAAAAATGAAAGTAAGGAGTGTGACATTTTAGTTTCATTGTTTTTAGCTCCAAGTATTTATTGAACCCTACTACATTTATGTCCAAAGCTAAGAAAGTTTTACTTATATAAAACATATAAACCACAAAATCATACATAAATATGTTGTCAACAGAATTGGCTGCAATTTCTTACCATCGGCAAATATCTAAATACAAGAAAAAGCTTTCATTTTCATAAACTACCAAATAAAGTTATACCTTTCACATCATTTAGTTAAGGTACAAAATACAGCTGATAATTGGGTTGGTATAATTAATTGTCTGGAAAAACACCTAACCATGAAAATAGTATGATAATGTGTGTATACTTCATGTGTCACACTCCTTACAACACTTTTTGAAAGGCAATAAACATGTAGGTAAAAATAAATCAAAACAAAGCACGAATTTCAAGAAAATGATTTTGAAATGGTTACATTAATAACAAAAGCCAGACAGTAGAATTCTCTTGAAATTGGATTTCATCAACAGAATGGCAAATAAAAATCAGATTTGAAGATATTTTGATAAAGGTAGATAAATTGAGGAAAAATGTTGATTTAGACATCCAAAATGGTTTAGAATTAAAGGAAAATGGTACCAGAACAAAAAACTTGTCAGGAGTGTGACATACATATTTTATGGAAATAAAATGTTAAAGGATACAATGTACCTATAAAGCGAGACATAGGCGTGCAAAGTGCTAAATACAGGATATTTTGAAAACCCTTTGATGTAGGAACATCATATTTGGTCCAGTGGTAGAACTAATCAAGTGCTACGTGACCGACATAAAATTATGTGACCTTGACCTCAATTGCACGGTCCAGTGACCACATTAAGTTTCTGCTTAAGTCAATTCCTCAATAACTAGAAGGGGTAGGTGGATAATATATGGTATGTAGGTTGGTCTTGAGTAGTACATGTCAGTCTGGCAGGTAACTTTTGTCCTTGACCTCAATTTCACGGTTGAGTTGCCACATTAAGTTTTTCTGCTTAAGTCCATTTCTCAATAACTACAAGTGGTAGGTTGATAATATTTGGTATGTAGGTTATTCTTTGGTAGTACATGTCAGTCTGGCAGGTAACTTTTGTCCTTGACCTCAATTTCAGGGTTGAGTGGCCACGTTAAGTTTTCTGCTCAAGTCCATTTCTCAATAACTACAGATGGTAGGTTGATTTGATATGTAGGTTGGTCTTTGGTATTACATGTCAGTCTGGCAGGTAACTTTTGTCCTTGACTTCAATTTCACGGTTGAGTGGCCACGTTAAAAAAGTTTCTCTGATTAAGTCAATTTCTCAATAACTAGAAGTGGAAGGTTGATAATATTTGGTATGTAGGTTGGTCTTGGATAGTACATGTCAGTCTGGCAGGTAACTTTTGTCCTTGACCTCAATTTCACGGCTAAGTGGCCACGTTAAGTTTCTCTGCATAAGTCCATTTCTTAATAACTATAGAAGTGGTAGGTTGATAATATTTGGTATGTAGGTTGGTCTTGGGTAGTACATGTCAGTCTGATAGGTAACTTTTTTCCTTGACCTCAATTTCACGGTTGAGTGGCCACGTTAAGTTTCTCTGCTTAAGTTCATTCCCAATAACTAGAAGTGGTAGGTTGATAATATTTGGTATGTAGGTTGGTCTTGGGTAGTACATGTTAGTCTGGCAGGTGACTTTTGTCCTTGACCTTAATTTCATGGTTGAGTGGCCACGTTAAGTTTTTCTGCTTAAGTCCATTTCTCAATAACTACAAGTGGTAGGTTGATAATATTTGGTATGTAGGTTGTTCTTTGGTAGTACATGTCAGTCTGGCAGGTAACTTTTGTCCTTGACCTCAATTTCCCTGTTGAGTGGCCACGTTAAGTTTCTCTGCTTAAGTCCATTTCTCAATAACTAAAAAGGGTAGGTTGATAATATTTGGTATGTAGGTTGGTCTTGGGTAGTACATGTCAGTCTGGCAGGTAACTTTTGTCCTTGACTTCAATTTTACGGTTTAGTGGCCACGTTAATGTTGCCTGACTAAGTCCCTTTCTCATAAACTATAAACATGATAAATGGTAGGTCTATTATATTAAGTATGTAGGTTTGTGTTGGGTAGTACATGTCAATCTGGCAGGTGACTTTTGTTTTTGATTCAATTTCATGGTCTAGTGAACATGTTAGTTTTTAATTATCTATTAGTGGTAGGTCAATGATATTTTGTATGTTGGTTGGTCTTGGACAGTGCTTGACAGTCTGCCATATGACTTATGCATGTGACCTTAATTTCACTGTCTAGGGAGCATGTTCAATTTTCTGATAAGTTCATTTAGATTTCACATCAATTTAGAGATCAAGCAGGGACGGGCGAGACATTTTTCAGGGTCCTCACTTGTTTGACACATTTTTCACAATAATTCTCATATTTTCTTAGTTTTTGGTCTTATTGTCCCCCGCCGCACGGCGACGGTGGGACATAGTAATGGTCTGTGTCCGTCCGTCCGTCTGTCTGTCACACTTTCTTGTGGACGCAACTCGTAGGAAACCGTGTATTGGATTATGTTCAAATTTTGTAGGATTGTTAGTCACTATATGTACTAGATCATATTGCACCGCCATTTTGTTTCGTCAATTTTTATAGGAGTTATGGGACTTTGACCATTTTTAGCAATACTATACAAATGGAGATCTTGTGGACGCAACTCCTCGGAAACCGTGTATTGGATTTTGTTCAAATTTTGTAGGATTGTTGGTCACTATATGTACTAGATCATATCGCACCGCCAATTTGATTCGTCAATTTTTATAGGAGTTATGGGACTTTGACGATTTTTAGCAATTCTATACAAATGGAGATCTTGTGGACGCAACTCCTCGGAAACCGTGTATTGGATTTTGTTCAAATGTTGTAGGATTGTTAGTCACTATATGTACTAGATCATATGGCACCGCCATTTTGATTCGTCAAATTTTGTGGGAGTTATGGGACTTTGATTATTTTGACATTGTTATACAATGGCAAATCTTGTGGACGCAACTCCTCAGAAACCGCTGGCCAGAATTTATTCATATTTTACAGAATTGTTAGTCACCATTAGTACAAGTTCATATCGCATCACGATTTTGATTCGTCAAATTTTGTGGGAGTTATGGGATTGATTATTTCCACATTGTTATCCAATGGCAAATCTTGTGGACGCAACTCCTCAGAAACTGCTAGTCCGAATTCATTCTAATTTTACAGAATTGTTTGTCAACTTATGTACAAGATCATATCGAGAGCCATTTTGATTCGTCAAATTTTACAGGAGTTATGGGACTTTATCGACTTAACGCATGCTACAGCTTAGGAACACTTTGAAGGCACAACTCCTGGGAAACCACTGAATGGATTATGCTGAAATTTTGTGTGAACATTTGCCACCATATGTACTTGATCATATTATGCTGCCATTTTGATTGGACAAATTTTACGGGAGTTATGGGACTTTATCAACTTTATGCATACTACAACATAGGAAGACTTTGTGGACACAACTCCTCAAAATCAAATAATGGGATTTTGCTGAAATTTTGCTTGGCTGTTTGCAACCTAATGCAATTGATCATATCCGTCCACCATTTTGATTCGCAAAATTTTGCATGAGTTATGGGACTTTATCGACTTTACTGCGGCGGCGGGGGACATAGCTACGTGTAGCAATCTTGTTACCCTTATTCCTTTCGTGTTAATATTTAATTTTGCATTTAACATTAAAGGGATGTGGCTATTGTTGTACCTTGATCAAAAACTTGAGAACAAATGAATAAATGATATATGAATAAGCCCAAGTATTTGGTGTCTAACACTCCTGACATCACATTTTTGCTCATATTTTACTATTTAAGGTATCATTGCACTTTGTTTTGTTTTTCTTTATAAGTTTACCATAGAACCTTTCAGGACACATGTATATACTTAAAATATTTTAGTACATTTAAGAATGTCATGCTGTTAAAAGCATTTGTCACACTCCTGACATTTTTGGGTAACTATCTTTGATATGGCAATTAAAACGAAAAAATCCCAATTTTAGATGACAAAAACAGCTTTTTTATAATGCTTAAGTACCAATACAAAATCAAATCTGGTCCAGACATTGATACCCTCTGTTAAGAAATGATAATGAGGCTTTACTTCAGAAAATTGCTTATTTTTACCATCTTGATGTGGGACGTACACACCTTTCAAATAATGGTCAGTGTAAACTTAATATGAAATATATTTAGATGGAACTATGTAAATATTAATGTCAAAGCATGTTGCAAACTATAAAAATACTTTTGAATATCACAAGATCATATAACTTTTTGTACCACAGCATTGAAAAATTAAAATTTTATTTGTCATGCTCAAAGCGTCACACTCCTGACAAAATTGGTATGTTTTTTCTAAATAATTTTAAAACTGATCAAGATATCTTCACTAAAGTTTGCATGCTTATTACTGTGATTGTGTTTGTTTTGTTAAATTTACAACCACCTTCTTGGCTTAATAATTGTTAGATTTATTCAAAAATTATGTAAAAGCTTTTTTTAAAAATCACCCATTAGACTCTTTGGGAAAAACATCATTTTCATCAACTCCTCTTGAATCACTGAAGCAAATTCAACTAAACTATATAGATATGATGTATGGAAGGTCCTATACAAAGGTTGCTCATTTTGTTCCAATCTGACAAACAACATAGCCTCCAGCACAGAACTTATATTAAACATTGGACCCTATGGGAAAAACAAATTTCACAAAAAACATATCACATGGTGCAGAACATTGAAAACCCTGCTGTTCAGCATTTTGTCAGGTGAGTGATTGAGGCTCAGTTTCTGAGCCTCTAGTTTGGTCATGCATGGCATGGAAGCATTTTGTCAGGTGAGCGATACAGGCTCTGTTTTAGAGCCTCTAGTTTACCTAAATTAGATCACAATAGTCCTTAGGTGGTCCCCCAAAAATTTGATGTTGATTTTTGTAGCCCATCTTAGGTGGATGTAAGAAGGATATGTAACTATAGGACCCTGTAGGAAATGCATTCAAAGATTCTAAAATAATAGGGATGGCAAAATGTCTCGAATTCAGTAATCGAGTACTCGGTACAAATACTCTTGAGTACTCGAGTACTTGGGCCATTTAATTTATAATGTATAGCCACCATTCGTTTCATGTGGGACGAGGACCTGCAACGTAGGTCTTCTTGGCTTTCATTGAAACCTTTCTGGCTTGTTTTTTTTTTTCCTTCGGGAAACCTTGTCAATTTGAATAAGTACTCAAGAAAATCCTCAAGAAAATCACCTGTTGTATACATCAATGAAATACTAATTGTCAAACAATCGACTAACGGCTTGTACTGTAGAAATTTGCTTTGATATAATTTTAATTATGTTAATGAGGGGCCTTTCTGATTAAAAACATAACGTTAATTGTCTCCTGCCAAATAAAAGTTTTCTTCAATTTCGCTGATCCTAAAACTTATTGGAGATATTTCAAAATATTTGTATGACTTTGATCCGCTAAGAAAGGTTTCGAAGAATGCCTCAAATATATTTTTATCGAATAAGACTCGAAAGGTTGAATTTTGGGAACATCCTTTGATTGATGAGTAAATTTCAGAAAAACGAAAAGAGAATGGTAGGAATGCTGAAATATCAGGCGAATGCATATGAGATGCAATAAATAGAAAATTAAAATTCATACAGAAAACAAATTATTGAGAAGATACTTAAAATACATACCTTAATTTAAGAATTGTCCATTAATTTTTATATAGGCTGAGTACTCGAGTACAAAAATTGTACTCGAGTACTGGCCTTCTAAACAAGTACTCGAGTATTCGAGTACTCCTTGCCATCCCTAGAAAATAAAGAAACCAACTGGTCCTTTGGTGGTACCCTAAAAGAATTGTGTTTATCACATTTATACCTGGTCAGAGGGCAAAATAATTTTACAAAGACTTCTGCTCTGTTAAATAAATCAAAAAACCATGGTCTAGATGAGCTGTGCAGGCTCTTGAGAGCCTCTTGGTCTCTTTATCAGATTTTTTTTGCATTAGTGATAGACTTAAAGTGAAAGTCCGCAAAATTATGGAAAAGTGAATATTAATTCCTTATATAGTTCTGACACACATGACATTGTTGCAAGAAAACGCATTTTATTCACAAAATGACAAGTCATGGAGGGTCACGTGACATTGTGCAGAGGGCGCTCTGTGTACTGACATCAAGTTATAACCGAGTACCTCTATAAGGCGTATGTCAACAACCATCACTAACGATATGACAAAAGTTCATTATTGCATTTTCAAAAAAATCGCAGTTCGACTCATGACTTACATATATTTTTGTCTCGCCCGCGACGAAAGTCGCGAAAGCGAGACATAGGCGTGCAAAGTATGACGGCGACGGCGGCGTAAACTCAAGTTTTAATACAGAAGCCATTGATGTAGGAACTTTATATTTGGTCCATATGTAGCTTACGGCGAACCCTATCTGTCGGACCCAAAATCATGTGACCTTGACCTATATTTCGCGGTCCAGTGACCAGGTTAAGTTTTTTTGCTTAAGTCCATTTCTCAATAACTAGAAGCTAGAAGTCGATGATATTTAGTATATAGCTTGGTCTTGGTTAGTACATGTCGGTCTGCCATATGGCTATTGACCTTGACCTCAATTTCACAGTCCAGTGACCAGGTTAAGTTTTTTTGCTTAAGTCTGTTTCTCAATAACTAGAAGCTAGAAGTCAATGATATTTGGTATATAGCTTGGTCTTGATTAGTACATGTCCGTCTGCCATATGGCTTTTGACCTTGACCTCAATTTCACGGTCCAGTGACCAGGTTAAGTTT
>MJUU01030930.1:71830-84552 GCA_002080025.1 Modiolus philippinarum
GTCTGCCATATGGCTTTTGACGTTGACCTCAATTTCATGGTCCAGTGACCAGGTTAAGTTTTTTTGCTTAAGTCTGATTCTCAATAACTACAAGCCATAGGTCAATGATATTTGGTGTATAGCTTGGTCTTGGTTAGTACATGTCAGTCTGCCATATGGCTTTTGACCTTGACCACAATTTCACGGTCCAGTGACCAGGTAAAGTTTTTTTGCTTAAGTCTGTTTCTCAATAACTACAAGCCATAGGTCAATGATATTTGGTAGATAGCTTGGTTTTGGTTAGTACATGTCAGTCTGACATATGGCTTTTGACCTTGACCTCAATTTCATGGTCTAGTGAACAAAGTTGAGTGTTTCTGATTAGAATAGTTTCTTAATTACTGTAAGTGGAATGGTAATAATATTTGGCTTGTAGGTTGCTCTTGAGTAGTGCATGACTTGTTTTAGCGACAAGCAGGGACGGGTGAGACATCTATTAGGGTCCACTCTTGTTGCTTATTTTGCGTAAAAAATTCTAAACATTCTTTTAAATCTATGTTGTTTTCAGTTTCTATATCAAGCAATAATAACGGGCTAGGCAGTACAATATTTTTATAAACATTTTACGCGCCTGTCTACTGTGACAATAATTTCCAGACGAAGGCGATACAATGTTTGATATTTAGAATTGCGTTTACCTATATTTATGTACCATTCTGTGAATTGGCCTGATTACACTTTCTTTACCTGTCGGGTCATCAACTTGTTACATTTCCCTCATGGAAAAAGTGTGTCTGAATATTGTCTGAATCATTTCTGAATACTGTCTGATTATTATCTGAATAATGTCTTACAACTACATAATTCCTTTGTCTGAAAATTTACTGAATTTCGGACTGTTTCAGCCATTATTCAGAATTCTGAATATTGACTGAAGCAGACTAAAATTCAGACAATATTCAGACAATCTTCAGAAAAATTCAGAAATAGCCTTTAGCAAATTCTCGTTCTGAATAATGGCTGAAACAGTCCGAAATTCAGTAAATATTCAGAAAAATTCAGAAATATTCAGATTTAGCCTTGCTGAATATTTCTGAACAATCTCTTTCTGAATACTGGCTGAAACAGTCCGAAATTCAGTAAATATTCAGAAAAATTCAGATTTAGCCTTGCTGAATATTTCTGAATCATTTCTTTCTGAATACTGTCTGAAACAGTCTGAAATTCAGTAATAATTCAGAAAAATTCAGATTTATTCAGAATAAGTCTTTCTGAAGTTTTCTGAATCATCTTTTTCTGAATGATGGCTGAAACAGTCCGAAATTCAGTAAATTTTCAGAAAAATTCAGAATTGGTCTTTCTGAATATTTCTGAACATTCTTATTCTGAATAATGGCTGAAACAGTTTGATATTAATCAATTATTCCAAAAGATCAGAAATAGGACACTTCCTTATTCTAGACTTACAATCTAAGTTTTTATAGGACAAAAAATGTCATGAATGCAAATGAAATGGGGCAACACATGATTAGGGCTATTCCATTAAAAAGGATGTGCCAGGGGAGGAAGGCAGAAAATAAAAATTCTTGTGGGTTCTTATTGATTTTGTATCTTCTTGCTATACTCCTATATGTCCATTAAACTTGGTTGTTGGGGTAGTAAAAAAAATTGCCTTCTGACCCTGGTACATTCGTTTAAATGGAAAAGCCCTTATCTGAATTACCTCATAGTATACTACAACCATGTGTACAGATTGCTTTTTTATGATAATGTAGTGCTAGAAAGAGACTAATGGCTATTTTAAAAACATCATCAATTTATTAAGTAGATTTTTTAAGTTCATTTCTGGTTCTTTTTGTCTCTGTTTTCTTATCATTTCTTCTTTGTTCCTGTCAAATTAAAAGAAAAGAAACAAAAATTAAAGTGTTTTTAAAAGCACATTCAGAACTGAAATAAAAAGTGTATATTTGTCAGAGTGTCATAAAAGTAAGGTGAACTAGGGTGTGTGCATACCATATCTAAAAAGAGCAAATGTACAATTATCTCCCCTGAATAATGCAAGGCTGTATATATATATACTTGTAGTGTATTTTAATTTATCAAAACCCCTCAAGTGGTTTTAGAGTGGTGCTGCCCTTACAAATTAATGTTTGTAGAAGGAATCAATGAAAAGTCAAATGCAAATAATCCCTCCTTCATGGTGTTGGACAACAATTTATATTCCTTCATGCACATCTGCATAAAGTGCGTTTCATTAAGTTTTGTCAAAATTATTCCAGTGATTAAAGATTAGTTGCACTGACAAAAAATGTGGACAGACTGATAGACAAACAAACAGACAGACAGACTAGGTCAGATGTATATATACCCCTTAACTCCATTTACTAGATTTAGATAAGTATAATAATGGAAAATTAGGCAAATATTAAAAAAAACACCTTATTTGGCCCCAGTTATGAAATCTGTGATCATGATCAGTTATCTTTCACACAAAAATTCAACAAAATCCATTAGTCCACAAGCAACAACATTGCAATACAATAATACAACCTGTTTTTGTTTTGTGATCTTGTCAAAACATATAGTGTACTTCATTAATGACCAGATTTTTTTTTTCGGATACAGTATAATAGTCATTGATAATGAAACAATAACCAAACACCTAATAAAATCACATTCACTTTAGCCTAAACTGGAACTTTTCATAAACTGGCCATTAATTTGCAGTAGACATCATTCCTAAACCAAGATTTACAATCCTAGAGTTCACCTTTTTCATCCTTCATCCTTTCAGATCAAACTAAGCAAGATTTCTGAAAATTTTTGGAAAGAAGTTTTTTTAAGACTGTTGTAATTCTGTATGTTAACACTGTGTTTAGTTTTGATATTTCACTGCAACAGAGTGTGTCAAAACAAAAAGTCCTAAAGTCTATATTTCACTCTTACCTGATTCCATACTGCAATGTATTATGCAATGTCTTTCTTACAGCTAGAACACTGACTTCACAAGCTACAAAAATAAGACATCATGGTTTAGTTAAAATGTAGTAGTGCCTCCATTAACAGGCCACAACAGTAATATTTTTCTGGCTTTTTGGTTGGAGGGGTAAATCTTACAATTTAATGTCGCAAATATCCACCATCCAGGTCTCCAAATGCTAGGGATAAGTATCGTCAATAAAATACTGAATCATGATATATCGATACAACACAAGTGTATCATAATACGTATCAATATGTATCGTCTTCCAATTTCTCAATTTGATTACACTGTTAAATCTGCTTCTTTTAACTAATGTATGTGATAAAATAGTAAAATATTTGTAAATTAGACAAGAGTATTCATTTTCATGTAGAAAAATGCATTTGTTAATCCTATATCTTACTTTTCCATACCATTTCCAAATCTGATAATTTTTAAGCATTTAGGTGGTACTGATTCTGAAATTTTAGCAGAAATCAGAAGACGATACGTATAGATACACTGAATTCCGTACTGGTCTACCTATTAGTTTGTTGAGAAATACAGTGATATATCGATATACTGGTGTATTGTTATACCTCTACCAGATGCATTTGTGAACAACTTAATTTGAAACAGTAAAATCTATCATTTACCCCGAGATCTTAAAATGCAACAAGGTTCCAAGTAAACATGGTAAAGACGAGTATAAATTAAATGCTCTTCTAAAATATCCTTGCCGAGTATGATAAGTCTATCTTTAATAGATCAAAAGTTATAGACAAGGTTAAAGTTTGGGATGCACAGACAGACAGACAGACAGGACAAAAACAATATGCCCCCGATCCTCGATCTAGGGGCATAAAAAGACAAATATTCATATAGTGTATACCAGTATATATGTTATATGGAATAAATGGGAAGGTATAACTTCTTAACATTTTACACTGTGCAGAATTATGCAATTGCTTTGTCTTCAGCTTTATAAGAATATTTTTTATGCCCTTCCCATGAATGTGAAAAGCATATAGTGTGACTCTTATCCCTCCTTCCGTCAATACATCTGATTAAGTTTTGCATTAAGGTACATTTTTCAGAAACTGTAAGGTGTAGAACAATGAAGTAGGTCAGTAGGTAAATCTTTGATAGTACTGCATAGTTCACTAGGCAGTTTGGCTCTTTGACCTACATTTCATGGTTGAGTGACTCTGGCTAAGTTTTGAGTTAAAGTCCTAAACAACTACACAATATTAGACAATGATAATTACCTTGATGAGTACTACCAAAATCATTGACAATTAGGTGGCTTTGACCTTCATTTTACGCTCCAGTGACTTTGGTTTTAAGTTTTGCTTTAGAAGTCCATTTCTCAACAACTACATATTATAAGAAGATGATGTTTCATCACAATTACTTGCCTTGATGAGTATGACACATATCACTGACAAGTAGGTGGCTTTGACCTACATCTCTTGCTTCAGTGACTTTGGTTAATTTTTTTTGTAAGTACATGTACTATATTTCTCAACAACTACACATTATAAGACAATTATGTTTCATCAAATTACCGTATTCATTCTATTAAACGCCCCTGCTCTAATAAACGCCTCCCCCCTTTTCAGTCATGCAAAAAATCAAAATGACTTACCGAAATCTGGGCTAGGAAACTTAATCCTTCATGAAATATACATCCTAACAAGAACACAACTACTATATAGAGTTACGAATCTATTAAAAACTACGTATGTACACTATTTACATCATATTTTGACCAAGGTATCAGTGTCCCGGGCTGTCATAATCAGACTCGGATTCGCGCGGACTATGATCCGAGTCTGTGTCCATCTCACCCTCGCTTTCACTTATGTCGATATTTTCGTTTACGGTGCAGATGTTGTCCAACACCTCGTCAGTTTCATCTATATCGTTTCCTGTAAACCCTTCAAACGGGTCCTCGTCGGCATCAGACTCTTGAAACAAATCGTCCTCGCTTCCGTCGAGAGCATTTGTTATTCCACATTTTTTGAAGGATCTCCTGATGATATCTGGGGTTATTAAATCCCATGCTTCCTTTATCCACATGAGCGTTGTTGCTTTTGATGGAGCTCGGCGATTTCCGCCCTTTGTCTTTTCTACTGGCCCGGAAAATACCCATTCATCGTAAAGTTCGGCCACACGATTTTTGAATGGTTTGTTCCAGGATACGTCGGCGGGTTGCAGCTTCGATGTACAGCCCCAGGAATGACAGCAAGATCCGAATTATGTTTAACTCATGTTTGTTGTTTAACATCAGTAGTGATATGCACAGGGGCCGGTAACATACGATATTGATAGACCGGGTCCCATATATATGTATAAGAAGGAGAAGGGAAACAACGGAAGTCCAAAAATTATATACCACAATATTTCAAAGTCAGACGACGACAGCTCTTTATGGGAATAATTGTCTCAAACTCGCCCATAAGTTTGGCAAATAATTATATTTTCATAAAATATAAACTTTCTTACCTTCACTTGGCTTTAAAACGTATTTTTCTACCTTCGAAACACTGATATTGTCCCGATGTAGTTTAAGTCGGCCAGTGTAGGGAAACGAAGTAAATCCCGAAATGAGAAAAAAAGTAAAAACTTTATTCGATTCCTCTCCGTATCCGATTCCCTCCTTCAGTGAGCTGGCTAATCAACATTACGACTGGATTATTTAGGTTTATAACAATAACATTATTGACCAATCAGAAGACTGTTCTCGTTTCATTCAAAATGTCGACGAATGTTGACATTCTACTTTCAGTGACACAAACGATACGCCAAGTCGCTGAAGACTGTTGAATTTGACGTTTTATGTGCGTGAATTAACATGGAACTTATTTGTGGAAATGTGGAAAGTTATATTTAAACAAGATTTTTTCGTGAAAAGGCAAAAAACATTGATTGAAGTGGAAAAATTGTGTTGATTTCATGGCCTACTTAAACTACATCGGGACAATTTCAGTGTTTCGATGGGAGAAAAATATATTTTAAAGCCAAGTGAAGGTAAGAAAGTTTATATTTTATGAAAATATAATTATTTGCCAAACTTATGGGCGAGTTTGAGACAATTATTCCCATAAAGAGCTGTCGTCGTCTGACTTTGAAATATTGTGGTATATAATTTTTGGACTTCCGTTGTTTCCCTTCTCCTTCTTATACATATATATGGGACCCGGTCTATCAATATCGTATGTTACCGGCCCCTGTGGTGATATGCGCACGAAAAGAATCCCAAACAAGCAGTCTACGTTTCTGATTATTGACACCCCAAATCCTTTTCAGCCAAAATTTGATGGTGTCTTCGTTTGCCCATCGATTTTTTTCCAGACCCACACATGTAAACAACAATTCCATTAGGTATATCACTTTTTGGAAGTGGTCTTATCCCTGGCAAATGTACCAACGGTGGCAACTTTGTTCCGTCGGCATAGGCAGCAAGGGTAACTGTGATGCGATCTTTTTCGTGACCTGTAGAAGAGACCGTAATTTCTTTTGCACCACTTTCTGCGAGTGTACTTTTCCCCGGCATCTCAAACCAAACAGGGGTTTCGTCCATATTACCTATTTCACTATTTTGGTATCCTCTGAATTTTCGCATTCGTATAACATACTTCAAAAAATTATCTACACGGTCATCAACAATCTGTTTATGGTGCTGAGAAACATGGGTTGTTCTCCTAAAAGTAATGTTATTTCTAATCTTAAATCGACGGAACCAACCACAAGAAGCCTTAAAAGACTGACTGCCGTTTTCTCGATGGAGTCTCAAAGCCTCCGTTTTCATTGATTTTCCCGTTATCCGCACCCCTGCCTGTCTCCTTTCCCGAAACCATGATATCAGTTTGTTTTCAATGTCTTGATACTTAAGTGATCTACCTCCCCCTGTCTTTCTTTTTTGTGTTTTTGAACCTTTTTCAATTTCTGTCTTGTTTTGGCACCATTCTCTTACGCGTTTTCTGTCCACGTTAAACATTTTTGATGCCGCATGTTTTCCTTTCTCATCAGCAAACGCAATTACTTTAAGTTTGAAAGCAATTTAAGTTATATTTTTTTTTCTGTTTAGCTGCCATTACTTTTTCAAAAGTTTGGGGAGCATCTTCAAATCATTTTCGGAGCCGGAAAATTTATATACACATGGAATTTCTAGTCCGTTCGAAAAGAATTTTTCCCCGGTTACCTCGGCTGATATTACGCCGCCTCTTTTGAGGAAATAGTGAAAAATTTTAGAAAATTCTGCAGGCACGTGGTCGACACATTCACTCGGATTTCCGCGTATTAAAATCAACTTTACGGCAAACTTGTCTTCACTATTGTTTTCTTCAATTTCCAAATTTAATTTGTCGCCAATTTGATAACTCCAAACCGATCTGTAAACGTGATATCCCCTTATTGAACTATTAAATGTAAAGCATTCCATTACACACGGATACACATTTCACTATTTCAAATATTGAAACACGTTACAGCAAAGGGATTGACCAGCGTCAAATTTCAATAATTACACAATGCAGATGTAGGTTAGATACATCTGGTAATAGCGCTATTTATAGAACAGTTGTACTATAGTCTATTTCTCACAACAATGATACAAGACAAAATCGATTTTTGGTACGAAATAAACACCCCCCTCTGGAAAAAATGCAACGCCCTCGGGGGGTTTAATAGAATGAATACGGTAATTGCATTAATGAGTACTAACCAAATCATTGAAAATTAAGTGGCTTTGACCTACATTTAATGCTTCAGTGACCCTGGTTAAGTTTTGCGTTAAGTCTTTTTCTCAATGACTGTACTGTAGCATCATGATATTTCACTGTTACATTCATGTATAGGAGAACTAAAATTGAGTGTCCATTATCACATTTTATGCTTGGTATGGCATCCCCGTCTTATAGACACATTCTCTAGTTTATCATTGACTTACCAATTAGAGCATTTTTTATGTTTACTATTGACTTTGGTCATGCTGGTGTTGTTAACAGCTTTCAAGAGCTTAGCTGCTACATATAGTATGTTCTCCTTTTGTTTTTACAGATCCAAAAATCTTTATTTCCTTTTTTGGGCCGATTTTTTGCAATCAGCGGAAATAAAGATGATAGATTTTAGTACAATGTAGTGTACTGGTATGAAAAAAAAAATTCAAAGGGGTCCAACTAATCATGCTAAATACAATTGTGATCAAGTCTGGTTTCAATTAGCCAAATTAGTAGTTTCAGAAGAGAAAGTCTTTTTTCCTTAGGGTCAAATGTACAACTAAGTTCCCTGATGATGGCCATTTTTGAAAAGGCATAAAATTGAGGAACAAGAGCGGTCGCCAAATGGCAGCCAGTTATACCCCGCTTAGTGAACCCTGAATCAATATGGTAAGTGCAAAATTAAGTGTGTGTTGACACAATAGAAGTGTTGACACAGTACAAGTGTTGACACAATATAAGCATTTACACAGTTGCAGGAAAAATCAAAAGGCAAATAAGCGAGAACAAAAACCACAGTCGGTAAACAGGAAGTGATGATTCGATATGACTTAAAATGGGAGGCACAGTGTTGGACCCAATACTGAAGGACCATACAAAATATCAAGTGGCTGTCATGCATGGTTGCTGAGAAAAATGTGACGAAAAAGTCACAATTTGAAAAAGGGAGTAAAAAAGGCTCAAATTTGGTAAACAGGTAGACATGATTCAATATGGCCTAAAAGTGAAGGTGTATGGGACCTCATACTGAAGCACCATACTGAATATCAAGTGGCTGTCATGTGTGGTTGCTGAGAAAAATGCGACAAAAAATTCACAATTTTGAAAATGAAAGTAAAAAGGCACAAAGTCGGTAAACAGGAAGTGGTGATTGGGCACTACACAAATATCAAGTGGCTGTCATGCGTGGTTGCTGAGAAAAATGCGACAAAAAAAGTCACAATTTTGAAAAAGCAAGTAATAACGTACAAAGTCGGTAAATAGGAAGTACAGGGATTCAATATGGCCGAAAAAGGGGAGGCGCATTATGGGACCCCATACTGCAGCACCATACTAAATATCAAGTGACTGTCATGTGCGGTTACTGAGAAAAATGTGATAAAAGGTCACAATTTTGAAAATGGTAGAAAAAGGCACAAAGTCCGTAAACAGGAAGTGCCGATTCCATATGGCCTAAAAGGGGAGGTGCAGTATTGGACCTAATACTGAAGCACCATACCAAATATCAAATTGCTGTCATGCATGGTTGCTGAGAAAAATGCGACAAAAAAAAATCACAATTTTGAAAAAGCAAGTAAATAAACAGCTGCGCCAAGAGCGCTGGATACGCCCGTCCCCACTTTAAAGCAAACTGATTAAATGATTCTTGAAATTACTAGAGCATGTCGAAACTGTGTTGTCGGAAGGGCCCGCAATTTCGATCCTGAAACTCTGGGCAACAGTGAAAATCAGATGAGTGTGGATTAAAATTCTGTTTGACACACTAATGTGTTGATACAGTAATTTGCTGGATACAGTGATTTCTTGAAGTTTTACCAAACCATATCATTTCTTAGCTTCAGACTAAATATCAAGTCATTTAAAGTTCAAAATCAAAGTATCCGCAAAACAGAAAGTAATTCAGTGTTAAACCTTTAAGTCACTCAAACAATACAAATCATCATTTCCAAGCTTCACACCAAATTTCAAACCATTCCCTTTTGTAGGAGCCAAGAAATCTGTGACGAAAATTTCGTTGATAGTAAAAAATCAAAGTATCGGCAAACAGGAAGTGGACGCCTGACAATGTTGAAAATTGCTTACACAATACAACTCATTATTATCAAGCTTCAGACCAAATTTCAAATCATTCCCTATTGTAGAAGCGAAGAAATCTGTGACGAAAATTTTGTTCATAGAAAAAAATCAAAGTATCCGCAAACAGGAAGTGGATACCCGACAAACTTGAGAATTGCTTACACAATACAAATCATCATTTCCAAGCACCAGGCCAAACTTCATATCATTCCCTATAGTATAAGCCAAGAAATCTATGAGGAAAAATTTGCTAAACGTAAAAAAAATCAAAATATCGGCAAACAGGAAGCAGAAGTCCGACAAACTTGAAAATCGCTTACACGATACACCTCATCATTTCCAAGCTTCAGACCAAATTTCAAATCATTCCCACATATACAAGCCAAGAAATCTGACGAAAATTTCGTTCAGAGAAAAAAATAAAAGTATCGGCAAACAGGAAGTGGAAACCAGACAAACTTGAAAATTGCTCACACTATACAAGTCATCATTTCCAAGCTTCAGACCAAATTTCAAATCATTCCCTATTGTAGAAGCGAAGAAATCTGTGACGAAAAATTTGTTACAGTAAAAAAATCAAAGTATCGGCAAACAGGAAATTGGAAGTCCGACAAACTTGAAAATTGCTTACACAATACAACTCATTATTTCCAAGCTTCAGACCAAATTTCAAATCATTCCCACTTATACAAGCCAAGAAATCTTTGACGAAAAAAATTGTTGACGGACAGACAGACGGACAGAAAAAGTGAAAACTATAGGGCACCCGCATCTCGATGCGGAGCCCTAAAAAACTCCATATGAACAAACATAACAAGGGACTTCTGTATCAATTATTTCATCTTATGTTAAACAGTCAAAAATGTATATTGGTTTAGGGGTAGTAATGTCTTAAAATAAAAGAATATTAATGTGTAGACAGAAATTGCAATTTCATACTTTTTTGAAATAATCAAAGTCCCATAACTCTGGAACGAAAAATCCGACGACAAAATAAAACGATCGGGAGCTTTCTTCCGTCATATCCAACAATCCTGCAAAGTTTCAAGAAAAATGTTCAAAACGTTCTCTAGTTAGAGTACGACGTGTGGACGGACGGACGGACGGACGGACACCGGTATACCATAATACGTCCCGTCAAAGACGGGCGTATAAAGTCCCGTCAAAGACAGGCGTATAATAAAAACGCACAAAGTTGGTAAACAGGAAGTACTGATTCAATATGGCCGAAAAGGGGAGGTGCAGTATGGGACCCCATACTGAAGCACCATACCAAATATGAATTGGCTGTTATGCATGGTTGCTGAGAAAAATGTGACGAAATTACATGTGACAGACGGACAGAGGTAAAACAGTATACCCCCTCCTTCGGAGCGTGGTATAATTATATACAAGTTGCATAATAACAATAAATTTAGTTACCCTTTACACTTGTTTCAAGTCAGTAAGTATGGCAAAAGGGTCTGCAAGTCTTGTCATGTGACCCCGAGAATTCACTATAAAATTGAAATTCGAAAACGTTTCCCCCTGATATGTGACATTGTAGGATTATGACGTTAGACTGTCTTCTTTTAAACGTCATATATTTTCGTGAAAATGTAACTTCTGGGTACAACTTTTGTACTCTGAACTTCCAGAATTAAACGAGACTTACAAACCCTATAGCTCACTTAGGTGCTAAAATCAGGGCAACAGACACAAGACAGATATACAGATGAACAGGTGGAGGCAATGACATAAATCTTAAACTTTCACTAAGTGCCAGGGTAAAGATTTACCTTTGTAGACAGAATTTTTAGACAGGCCAAAGCCATGGGTTTCAAAGCACAGGCACTTGTTTCTATCAATAGGGGGGGATGTCGACCTATATNCCCCCCCCCCCCCCATTGGTAGAAACAAGTGCCTGTGTTTCAAAGCCTCAACTCCTACCTAGGGCTAGGGGCATAAACATTACAGCAGGGACATAAATTTTGTACACATGTACATATTGGGAAGGACTATAACATTAGTGGTGGACACCCTTTTCATTTAAGGTTAGTACTTAAAAAGTAAATTTATTATTTTCTACAAGTTTTTTCACCCCCTCCCTGTCCCAAGTTCCTGTACAGTTTATACAGGACCCCCTCCCTTGGTCTATACCCAATTGAATTTCATCTACAGCATTTTAAAACCCGCTTCCGTACATGAATGTTACAAACAATGTTTGCCCCTGCATCATATACCTGTCATAATTTTATGGGACATTGCAAGCTTACTTTTCATTGCCATTTACATTTAACAAGGGCACGTATGAATGGGAGCCAAAAGCATCTATTCTTGGCCTGGTGACAGTCTAATCGATCCCCATCTGTGGCTTTTATGTTTAAAATGGTTAATTTCGCCGGTCGGCTCCTAGAAACTGCCTATGCAATGGACTTTTACTTTCGATGGCCATTTTAAGCAGAAGCTTCTGACGTCAATGTCAACGTCTGTTTTCACTCAAAACGTCAGTTCTTAAATAAAAATGTAAATAAATTCTTTTGATTACCTGTTACATTCATATCTTGGGCAAATTTCAGGGATATTTTTTCATTAGATTGCAAATAAAAATTAATTATAATAGCTTTTTATAAATTTTTACCTCACCTGACCCTTTGGGTCAGTGTGAGCTATTGCCATCACTTGGTGTCCGTCGTCCGTCGTCTGTCCTTCGTTAAACTTTTACATTTTCACCTTCTCCTCTGAAACAACTGAAGCAAATTCAACCAAACTTTACAGGAATGATGTACTTAAGGTCCTTTACAAAGATTGCTCATTTCGTTCCGATCCGATAAAAAAAAATGGCCGCCAGCGCAGAACTTAGGTTTAACATTGGACCCTATGGGAAAATTCACATTTTCTTCTTCTCCTCTGAAACCACTGAAGAATAATATATTATTTGGGCGAGTCTAAAGCCTCGCCCAAATAATATATTATTACAAATTTTAACCCCCCCAAAAAAC
>MJUU01030931.1:0-53490 GCA_002080025.1 Modiolus philippinarum
GGTTTGGAATGCGGGCAATGATTTGTCGAGGTTTACTTCTCCCAGTGCGATGGCTGATCATTATGTCGTTTTGTTGTAAAGTGACCCCAACCTTTTCAGCTATGTCAATAACAATTTTGTCAGTATTTTCATTGGGGTTTTCAGGGATGCCGCTAAACCGTACACATTGCTTGCGGCTGTGCTGTTCAAGCTCTTCACATCGACTTTTTAGGTAAGAAACTTGATTTTTCAAATCGTTAATTACTTCATTCTGGCTAATTTCAATAATCTCTTGTTTCTTTTTGATACTATCAATTTCATCAATGATCGGTTTTTGTTTATCATCAATAATAGACTTCAAATCCTCAACTAGCAAATTTCTAACAGCACCGGCTATTTTCGCAATATCTTCTTCTTTAATACTAACAGCCATAGTTTCAGTTTTATTAGTAGCAGTATCGGGCTTATTAATAATATCACTACAATTGTCACTTTCACTTTCACTCTCGCTAGAGCTTGGATTAAACGAACTATGATCAATGTTTGGGCGTTTGGCAATGTGTCCGATTTGGCTTTGAGGTGAGGGTTTGGATCTCCTACGTTTTTTGTTCAGCTTTAAGCCAGGAGTTACAAATGATGAGTCATCCTGCATTTAGGGAGGATTGAAATTGTTCTCGAATTGGCAAATTGTCACAGTGTCAAATAATTTGGTTGGTTGTTTGTTATGTTTATGCCACTACGTAGAGGTGTACTCGATTATCCATACGTGTCGCTCAGAAAGTTAAGCTCAAATTATACGCTACTAAGTACATTGTTTATCAGCCACATAGATTTTTCTAGTGCATAAACTTACTAGAATACTTTGACCCACTCATTGTCACGTTGTGAAGTCGGGTTTTTGTAAAATATTACATTTTTTCAATATCCACACAGGATGTTTTCAAAACACTACCAGTCAGTTCGCACATGCGCAAATAGATATAATGAAATTTTGAAAAATATAGGTTTCTGGAGTTTTTTTCTGTAACCGCTTGACATATTGATTTGATATTTTGTATATGAGTATATCTCGGTGAGATACAGACCAATTTGGTTCTGGTCAGTTGATTTTGTACAGAATTATAGGCCTTGGACTTAGTGAAATTTTGAAAAATATATTTTTCTGGAGTTTTTTCTGTAACTGCTTGATATATTGATTTGTTATTTGGTATATGAGTGTATCTAGTTGATGTACAGATCAAGGTTGAATTTGGTCATGGTCGGTTGATTTTGTGTGGAGTTACGACCCTTTGGTCTTTAGTAAATTTGTAAATAATATCAGTTTCTCCACCTTTTCTTTACAATGTGTGAACATATTGATTTGATATATGGTATTATGATTGTATGTTTATACATTTCTGATTAAGTTTAGATTTGGTTCCTGTTGAATGATTTTTGTGGATAGTTATGGCCCTTTGACTAAATTTTTTTTTCAAAAAATTCATTTTTTGTACCTTTTCTATGCATTAACTTTACATATTAATTTAATATTTACATCTTGGTAAGGCATACATTCTGTTTTATTTTTTTTTCAATCAAAATTTTGTTGTTGTCCAACAATGCCATAAAGTTCGAGTTGACAGTGGACGGGCGTATCATGCGCTCTTTGCGCAGCAGTCTATTATTGAATATATACAAAAACAAAAGTCTAAGAATTGCTCTTTTAGCTCACAAATATATTTTTACCACTGAAAATGGTTCAAAGTTCATAGTTTTTATAATTTTGATATATTTGTTTGGTGAACAAGTTTTTTTTATGAAAATTAATGCGAGAATTAAAAAATGTTCCCCCGTTTTCAGAATTTTATCTCCGTGAATAAACAATGATTCAAAATTTTAACTTGTTCCATGGTTTGCGGAAAGACACTTACTTTTGAATTTTAAGGGGAATCCATTAGTAGTGCATTTGTTTTATTGCTGAGAATATGTATTAAGTATAATTATAGTATTTGAGAGTGGATTTACCGTCACCAGTTTGATTACGAAAAATTCAGACACAACACAATTTAACAATATAAAATTTATTATACATTCAATCAGAGGAACATTATTTCGATGTTTAACAAAAATAAAGAAATATGTACAATACATTTTTGAAATAACACATGTTACATTCAATAAATGGTGATTTTAATCGCATAAAAATAATCATATTTAAACTGTCAAGAAATAATATGTACAATGGAAAACCAAGCCAATTTATTATTACTCGAAATGTACATTAAACAAGTACTGTTCCAACATCGCAGTCTAGAGAATTTTATAGCATTTTTACTACCTAAAATGTACAAAAGTTTGAACCATGAATAGTGCACAAAAAATTAAAACTTAACGTGTAACACAACCAAATCCGTCTCCCACTGCCTCCCATGTTAAAGAAGTTCAAACAGAAGGACACATATCTAATCTGAAAGACACATCTTTCGGTAAACCCTCATGAAAAAAACCAATCGACCTTAACTGTAATATAAGGAAAAACTGATTCCCGGAAGGTCACAACCTAGGGATAGGTACTTTCTGTCTGTGTTTTCACGGGAAAAATACCTCCGCCTTGATAAAATCGTTAATTTTCAACGAAATGGTTAAAATTTAGACTGAAAAGAATCTCTATTGAATGCTTTTTCAAGATAATTCATAATGACTATTCAACCGTTTCAATCTACGACACTATTAACACTTCCCAGGAACTATGTTGTCTCAAATAAGGACTATATATGTGCCTGACTGGGTTCCGAATTAGTTGTTTTACACCTTAAGGTGGTACCCTCAAACAAAGGGAAATAACTCTGTGAAAGTTAGTAAACCGTTTTACTTGAGTATGATCTAATAAAGAAATCAAAACATCTGAGTCATCAAAAGCTATCGTTGGGTTTAGCTATCATACCATCAAAGCATGTTAAAATAGAACTTTATCAATGGAGTATGGATAGTTCTCTGGTATTGAGAAACAGTCATGCATTCAAAGCAATTAAAATGCATACTGGTTGAACGCTAAATATTTTAGTTACCCAAAATATTTATTTTATTGCTAGAAGTTGTATGCATTTGCTTTTGCAAAAACAATGGCTTGATCATTTCATGGGGTGAAAGTGAAAGTGTGAAACTTGTTTTTTTTTGTAATTGCTAACTTCCAGTGGAGTGCATTTTCTTATATCCTTAATTTTTTTTTGTGGAGGCTCACTATATATTAAATAATTTAGGTAAAAAGTTTCGCTTTATTTGAAACGATAGTTAATGTGCTATGATGCTCCGAAAAAGGCCGGTTCACTTGATCTCACTCATGGTTAAGGGTATTTCTGAATAATTCTAGAAATTATATAATGAGTGGCCTGAAATAACAATTTATGTTCATAAGTTTACCTTTCCGTTCCATTTAATCACACCTGTGTCACATTTTTTATCCGCCATTGTTTAACAATGACTAATATCATCATTTTGTTTTCATATTTTTTGGAGATTTAAGGAAAATTATATCTGAGAAGTCTGGTCGGTACAAATTTTTGAAGTTTTCCTTGTACCTAATACATGTACAATATAATACATGTACAAATTGGGAGAAAAATTAAACGAAACATTAAAAAAAATTGTCTTGAATATCAGGACAACAAAATATCTTTTCTGGCTGCTTGATTTTCAATTGAGACCTTATCTTTATAATTTTCAAAATCTATTGTTTGAAATATCAAGAAAATGTTTCAGACTTTTAGTTTCAAGTATTCATTTTTAAATTTTCAAGATAAAATATAGATGGTGTTTTTATACCCACAACTCTATTTACGGAAGTCGGCCATGACTACAAATGGCGGTAATAACAGAACTACCGACCAGAATTGTCAAGACCAAATTTATCATCTAAACCATGCCAAAGCTGATCTATATTTATTCAAAATCTTTCAAGATTTTGATATATCGTTGAGGTAGATATAATATACCCTTAGAAAAAGATGAAAATTAAACAAATTTTTTTCATACTTTGGTGTTTGGCATCCCATAGGAACAAGTATGTCGATGAATAAGTTCCAAAAATAAATGGTCAAAATAACAATAGCAATAACAGCAATGTATTTATGGTTTGTTAAGTTCTCAGAAAAAAATATGTTATTTATCATTTACATTATCATTTATTTTTTGAGAGTTCACACTGTTAGTGCTTAAGTTTTTTGTGTTGTATATGTAGTGGTTGTGTGTTTTGTGGGCATGTAGGGTCTTTGGTCTTCCGTCTTCTGGTGTTCTCGATTTTGCCTTGTCTGTGGACTTTGATTTATGTTATCTTGTGCTTTGTTCCTTCGGTATTCTACTGCCGTTGTTGTTGTGTTACACCACATATATATCCTTTTAAGAATGTCATGTGACAAAAGGTGCCTACAAAGTTTTATAACGGTTTTAATGAATGCCTGAAACATAAATCTCCATCTACCACACTAAAGAAACTGGACATTACAGTCGAATATCAAATTATGAGATAGAATGCACAAAATGCATGTTTATTACAATGCCCGTGTCTTGCTGACATATGAAAGGTGAGTAAATATGGGTAAATCATGCGTATTTAAACAATCAGAAAAATTACTAAACAATGAAAGGATAAGGAGTAAATGCACATGTAACAAAATATTTACAAATAACGGTTTATGGTATAACCACCGCTTTAATTGTTATTTTTTATCTTTAAGTCACCATGAGTCGCCATGATTATGTTTGATGCTCTCCTGATCATCTTTTAACCATACAATCAAAGTAGAGGTGGAAATATATGATTCTCTCAATCTTTTGTGAAATTTACAATGATATAGATTTGTGTGTTAGAAAAGTAACACATAGCATGCTAAGCAGTTATGAAGAGACATAATTTCAAGAAGTGTTTGCTTCAGTTTGAAACTTTGATTATAATGAGTACAAATGGAGGAAACATCATCCAGCGGCAAGTTGTTATAGAATTTAAAGACATTTTCTCTAAATTAAATTCTGTTTTTTTACCGGCTCCGTCTATTCAAGACTGTGTATTTGCGGTAGGTTTGACCTTGAAGCATTTTATTTGTTTTGCCGAACTTAAACTGTTACCAACCATTTCTGCTTGGTCAAATATATGGATAGACATATTTTGCCCTGATCGATTAAAAGAAATTCATATTTATAATTTCGAACATGACATTTTATTTAACATTTTCACCTCGTTTTCATACATTTGTTTCTCTTATTTGGCATTGTTTTGAATATAAAAATATATCTGTATTCACTCTCTTAGTTTAATGAGAGTAATTTCCCGCAAAGAAAGATGTCTGATTTTCATTTGTACACCCAAATGCACTTTGAAATAAATAAATCCAACTATTAAAGCACTTAAAAATAAAGGCTAGATGATTATTTTTCGAAGTAAACAAGGATCTCCATACTCAAAATGAGTTTCTCTTGAAAGATGCCAAACTTTTTTCGATAACAAATTGTTACTATGAATTGCATACACCAAAGGGATGAAATAGCTGCCTTTAAACTAAGACATATACTTTATCGAAACTTAAAATAAATTGTACATGAACTATGTTAAGGTTCTACTATAGTGACGAAACTAAATCAAAAGACAACGAGCGACTTATCCCGCAAAAACGTGAAGATATAATATGTCTTGACTACAAACACACATTGGAGGACCGTTTTGGAAGAAAAGGAAAAGGCCTACCTTATGCATTTTGACCTCTATGTGTTTTTAAATCGAAGATGGTTTTCTAAGAAAATTAATATTTTTGACTTTTCTTTATTTATCTTCTATAAAAAACCATCATACGATTTAGAAATAGGCCCAAATAATCATATAGTACTCATCATAACAATACATAATACAATACCAGTCCATTAACGGTATAAATGTAAGAGAACAAAGTAAACATACAATAAATTGTTGCTTTACAATAAATTTGAACCTTAATGTATGTTCTTCCATAGTTTTCAAATAACAAAATTAATAATAGGTTTCGCTATCAGTTCACCAAGCCCTTTTAGAGAGCGTAGAAGGTTGGATGAAATGCTTATATCTTATTTCTGGTACACTTTTTTGTGAAGCTGTTTAGCGGCGGGCATATAAATCCATTCTTGCTTTTCGCCTCCATGTTACATCCAAGCTGTTGTAAGCTGCAGGTGGAGGACCACCATTGTCCATAAAGGTTTTTGTCTGAAAGCATAAAGACAAATGGTTTTCTATTTTACTCCATCTGTTGATTTGGTTCAAATTCATTCATGAAATGGTTAAATTTCCTTTACTGATCGAACAAATAAAAAATACATGATACATGTTTTGATATTTGTAATTTCACTAGCATCTCTCTGTGTGGGCTGAAGTATGACTTAACGTAGATCAAAACCAATCCAAAGATCTTTCCATGACGCATTTGTTGTGAATAATGATTTCAAATTTTAAGGGACAGTTGAAATATTGTACTGAAAATATATAAGGGGCTCAAGTCGCAAAAATATTCTATGGATAGAGAACGAGTCAAATCTAATTAAAGCTTACAAGTGTTAATGTTATTGTAATGTTACAACATGTAACAATTAGGCGGCGCAAGTTTCAGGCGCATTTTTTTTCTGTAATTGTAAACAATCTCGTGTTGGTAACCATATATATTCGAATGATGGCAATTCAAACTCTTTGTCATATCCGTCAAAAAAGGTTAGACTTCTGGTAAGTTAAGTTCACATATAAAGAAAAATGTCGTAACTTAATTATCAAACTCTGCCGTGTGAGCAATACAATTATGTGCTAAAACATTAACGATATATGTATCTTATAACGTCATCATGGCCACACACAATTCATAGGCTCTCTTTAACAAACATAATAAATACAGATGTAATAAATAGTGATATCATTAATTGCTCCATTGTTTATCTGAATGTATGTGCAAATATACGTCAGCGATTCTGTTATAAAACTAGAGGCTCCAAGGAGCCTGTATAGCTCACCGGTATATACATCATATAGCAGTGGTACATCCATGCAATAACATTGATTTTTAAATACATTTCCTATGAGGTCTAAAGTTAATCAATGGGACTGCTGGCGGTTATCTTGGATTATGCAGGGACGTGTCAAACAGATTTTTTACTTAACAATTTGTTTCAGAGGAGTTGATTGTTGAATGCATTTGCCATAGGGTATAATGTTAATCAATGGACCCCATTGCCGGTCATCTTGGATTACGCACTGACATCTCAGATACAATTTTCAGCTAAAAATTGAGGTACTTTGTCAAAGTGCGATTTTGGTCCCCCTAAGGCGCCTTATAGCTTGAAAACGGTAAAAGCTACGCAAAATCCGTTACATACTACCGACAGCTCATGTAAAGAGGAATCCAAAGAAAGAAACCCCATCAAAATCCGATGAAAAATAAAAAAATTGAGGTACTTTGTAAAAGTGCGATTTTGGCTCCCTTAGGCCCTTATAACTCGGAAACGGTAAGAGCTACGCAAACTCCGTCGACACTCCACCGAAAGCTCATGTCAAGACAAATCCAAAGAAAGAAACCCCATCAAAATCCGATGAAAAATAAAAATTTGAGGTACTTTGTAAAAGTGCGATTTTGGCCCCGTTTGACCCCTTATAGCTCGGAAAGGGAAAGAGTTATCCAAAATCTGATAGTTGTGCGCCATGCTTATTTTTCATAAGGAATCCAATGGAAACAAGAAGCTCTCAAGAGCCTGTATCGCTCACCTGGACCGTGGCTGACATAGATAAAAGGCATTTCGAATAGGAAAAACAAAACATAAAATTTAGCAGAATACTCTTTTTTTTTCTAAAATTACAGTATTCTTGTTTGGTTTTCATGGTTACTGAAAGATCCACCATCCATTACAACCCATAACAGAACAACATTCCAAAAAAAAATTTGGGCAGGGGTTCCCCTTATAATTAAGGTAATACATAATGCTGAAATTGAAACATTCAGACCACAATTCAAAAATTTGGGCAGAGGTTCCCCTTAAAATCAATGCCAGATGGTGGCCATCTCGGATGAGGTATGGACCTGCCGGATACATTTTTTGGATGGGACCTCCTAAGAACCATTGTGGCTTAGTTTGGTTCTAATTGGACCAGTAGTTTCTGAGAAGAAGATCTTTGAATGTATATTATAGGGTCCAATATTAAACTATGTTCCCGCTGGCGGCCATCTTGGATGAGGTACGGACCTGCTGGATACCTTTTTTGGGAAGAGACCATTGTGAATAAGTTTGCTTATAATTGGACTGGTAGTTTCTGAGAAGATCTTTGAATGTCTTTCCAATAGGGTCTAATGATAAAACTATGTTCCCCACTGGCGGCCATTGGATTAGGTACGGACTTGCCGGATATCCTTTTTGGAAGGGATCATCTAAGGACCATTGTGAATAACGTTTGGTTATTATTGGATTGGTAGTTTCTGAGAAGGAAATCTTTGAATGCTTTTCCATAGGGTCCAATGTTAAAACTATGTTCCCCGCTGGCGGCCATCTTGGATTAGATACGGACCTGTCGGATACCTTTTTTGGAAGGGATCATCGTTGCGAAGGTATCGATGTCTTGCTTTCGCAACTATGCATACATATATAGAATTCCGCTCAAACCGGTGCTAGGGCCCGTCTTGAACTTACCTGCAAAGCTCATTGTTGAAGGCCTCATGGTGACTTCAAGATGAAGAACAGCAATAAGCTGTTCATTTGGCTGTTTTTTACCATGAATTTGTAGAGACTTTGTCTCATGTACATTTATTCCATGTCCATTCATTCACTTTACATATATACCCCAAATCGTTTTATATCACTAAAATCTGAACAAATATTACCTTAGCTGCGACGGTTTGTTCGTACTGCAAAAAAAAAAGAAAGTTAGCACATTTGAAAAGTAAAATAACCCAAAGGTATATATAACTGTTGTATTGGAATGCATTTTGTAAAATCATTTTCAAGACTTTTTAATGCATCAGTGGCCTACTTTCCTAGCAAACCAAAAATAAAGGATTGAGCTATTTTAAAGTTTTAATCAATACAAAATAAACTTGACTATGTGTAGCCTTGTCACTTGATTGAACATAAAAAAACCTTTGAAAAGGTAAAAAAAAAAAGAAACACAAAATAAACACATATACAAACCGAAAACACAAAAATCTAAATGGCACCAGGGTGCACAAGCCGAGTTGCAACTTCAAATATTATGTGACCAAGTTAATGTGAAGACCAAAATATTTCTAAAATTGCCTTTTTATTTTCTTTCCTACCTAATATCCAAAATTCTAAGAATTCAAGAAGGTCTATTTTCTAGTTTCATGTCTTGACATTTAAATATATAAATCTTTTTTCGGTCACTGTGACCTTTACCGACCTTGACTTTAGACCTACCTTCTCCAAAATCGATAGGGTTCCTCCCCTCCTGCTATCCAACAATAATGCAAAGTTTCATTTCAATCGGATGTAAAGTTTTTGAGTTATCATCCAGAAACCAAATTTCTGAAATTTTCAGTCTATTTATTGGTCACAATGACCTTGACCTTTGACATACTATCTCCAAAATATACAGGGTTCCTTCCCTTTTGTTATCCAACAACATATCCAAGTTTCATTTCAATTGGATGCAAACTCTTTGAGTTATTACCCGGAAATAAAATTTTCTGAAATTTTCCGTCTATTTTCGGTCACCGTGACCTTGACCTTTAACCTACTATCTCCAAAATCGAAAAAGTTCCTTCCCTCCTAGTATCCAACAACATATTCAAGTTTCATTTCAATTCCATGTAACCTTTTTGAGTTTTCATCCGAAAATCAAATTTTTCTGAAATTTTCAGTCTATTTTCGGTCACCGTGACCTTGGCCTTTGACCTACTATCTTCAAAATCGACAGGGATCCTCCCCTATTCATATCCAACAACATATATAAGTTTCATTTCAATTGGATGTAAACTTTATGAGTTATCATTCGGAAACCAATGTTTGAAGCCCGCCAGCCCGCCCGTCTGCCCGCAATACCAAACCAATAGCGAGTTCAACTTCGTTGCAACTCGGCTAAAATAAATACGCTAAAGACCCTTGACAGATTTGGCTTTTTCTGAAATTTTCAGTCTATTTTCGGTCACCGTGACCTTGGCCTTTGACCTACTATCTTCAAAATCAACTGGGTTCCTCCCCTATTCGTATCCAACAACATATATAAATTTCATTTCAACTGGATGTAAACTTTTTGAGTTATCATCCGGAAACCAATGTTTGACTCCCGCCAGCCCACCCGCCTGCCCGCAAGACCAAACCAATAGCGAGTTCAACTTCGTTGCAACTCGGCAAAAATAAATACGCTAAAGACCCTTGACAGATTTGGCTTATACATGTGTTTCCTGGACTGCTTCTCTAAAAGAGAAGCAAATAAATGGGCTTTTGAGACTGTGACAGACGTCATTTGTTTTCCTGGACAACCACTCTTGATCAAAAACAACCAGACGAATCAATGAGTATCCGTCTTAACCCATTTTGATTTATTTCATTGGCTTATCAGTTTGCTTCTTGTGTAGAGGGGCAGACCAGGATATATAGGCCAACTCTGTCAAGGGTTTGTGGGGAAGGAATGGACCTCAAACACTTAACATGGGGAGATGCACTTTAAAGAGAAGGCCATAAACTAGACATTGTTGTTATGTTAGGCTTTGGTCATGGCTTATTTGGTTTGATAAACCTTGCCTACACATAGAACGTTAAAATGTTTTCTATTGCTCTTCCGTATTTTTGTTTCAAGTACAGGGTTTATTCAGTTTTAGTTTGGGAGACGTCAGTATTTAACATGTGTCAGGATCCAAGGTGATATACCCGTTATTTTTAATCCTCTTCAAGAGTAAACTCCGAAAACCTGGGCCCTTTTCATTCTTTTATATATATGTCTTAGATTTTAGTGTCGGATATCTCAAATAACCCTCTTAGAAACAGTAAAAATTTTGTACTTCTCCATAATCTATTAGCACAAACGAATGTATCATTTTTTTCCGTCTACACTAAGAACTCGGAATTCTTTAGATTTAGAAACCAGAAAATTTTCTTCTCTTGCCAAATTTAAGCGATCTTTACAAATATTAACGCTGATATTAAACCATGCTACTCTCATGGTGATAGACGACTTGATATAATTCATACCAAACTTCGGTATAACAACAGTTGTCTTAATTTCGATCTATATAGATTTAATCTTAAAAATGACCGAAATATTCATGTCACTTTCCATGCGAAAATAGTTTATCACTTCTTCATGGAGTTTCAATCATATATTCAAATGCGACAAACTCTATTGAATTTCATGATTTTTTGACATTTTGGTGACATTATAGGTTTACACACAATTCTGTTTGATAATATGAAACTTACAGTTGTTGACCAAAACAAAGATATTTTCAAAGTATTACAGGTGTATATTATAGATTCGGTTGAATTCTGCAGGTTTACGTTTACTTTTTAAATATTTTTCATGCAATGCTTTAAATTCTACAAAATAGTTAAATCTTGTTAAACTGTAAATGATTTCGCTATAACAGGTGCTTAATCCCATTTGCTATGTTTTGAGCAAATAAAATAAGTTTAATTTCTGAATGTACAATAGCTTCACGAATATTCTTATTCTGTCTTTTTCTATGCATAATGAATGAACTTTTTTAAAAATAAGAATCCCTAACTTTCCAGAACACTTGTAATCCAAAACATTTCTAAAAGGACTACGTGCATATTTTTGTAACGATACATTTGAAGTGATTTTAGGGTTTTTACCTAAATTCCCAACTATCAAGATCAATTTTTTTTTTCTATTTATGCTTACATCCCTATCAGAGTAAAAGTCATTTTCTTTTTGATTTGTCTTTGAGGTACCTTTACTCTTTGCTCCATCTCCAGTTTGCCTGTATATCTTTGCTAACAAATACTGTTTATCTTTTCCTTCCTATGTAATAGATAACAATAATAATGTGTAAAGTATTTAGACATATTTGTATGTAAAATGTAAAGTTTTATTATACCTTATCTAAGTAAAGGGCATTCGGATTAGTTAATTACCGTGGTATTTTTTTTGGCAAATAGCCATTCGCTGTCAAGCTTGTCGTGGTTTGATGACAGAGACAATCGGTTAATTAAACGAACGGATGGCTATTTCCAAAAAAAAAAAGGCTTTCAGGCTCGGAAATTTTACCGTCCTGCAACTTGCATTTTGGCAAATACGCCTTCCTATCATGTTGTATATGTTCAACATACCAAAGTATTATCTTTATTTTGTCATTATCCACCCAATTTCCAGGGCTAATTTCACTGCATATTCAAAACAGGTGGCATTAATAATTAAAATAAAACTGATTTCTCCAGTAATCCAATTCATTATTATTCCCACCAATTAAAGGCAACATAATTATTGGCTATATTCGGCACAGAACACATTAATTAGTACTTCAACATTATAATTAGACATGCTTTGTGATCTTGGAAAATTTGTTGTATGAGACTTTATGTGCAAAGAGTACTTTACCCTCACATATTTTTCATAACCAATGGAAGACCTCCTTCCGGAGTAGTTTTGGCATGTCAGCTAGCTATATATGTCTATATTTTGTTACTGCATGCTGAATGATGGCTTAAATGGGGGTAATAACAAAATTACCGAACAGAATTGTTAAGAGCCAAAGTCCATGAGACAAAAATACAAGGCAAGAGGAAACCACCTGGAAAAGTGTAGACCGCATCAGGAGTAATGAAGTCTAATATTTCTATAATATATGGTGTCAAAATGTCCATTTATTTTTAACTTGTGATATTTGAGGTAAATATTATTTGCCAAATAGTATAAAACTTAATAAATTAATGCAAAATAGCGGTTTTGAATGTTTCGATTCAAAATTATACACAGCTGATATTGCAGTTGCCTAGTCGAGCTACCCAGCATTCCTGTCACACGAATTTGTTTTGCTGTGCAACTTTTACAATTGCTTCATCGTTTGGTGATCCCTAATATTTTTTTCTCTTTTGGTATAATATCGAATAGCTATACGATATCACCGATTTCAAATCCATACAATTATAGGAACAGCAATGTAAGGAAATACTTCCTAAAATTAATCTTATTCAGATATATCACACTCACCATTATGAGTTGGTCTGTTGTTATTCTGGTCCTTTCTTTATATGCGCTTCCTCTAGCATATAAGTAGTAAATTGCCAAGCTGCAGAATTAATAAACAAATTCTTAAGAAATTGATGTTTCTCCTCTTGAAAAACAATATACTAGTATGCGTTATTTTTATATTTGTTATCTCTCTGGTTGCAAAAATGGACAAGACTGAAATAAAATTATTGTCGAATGCTACACTCTTTTTATACGAGTATAAATATATAAAAGAAGAGACACTAATGCTGAAGCTTCATCGGGTCTAATATATGATGGATCATCTGGAGTTGTTTTTATGATAATAAAGTATAACACATTGTGACTATTTGTTCATATCTAAATTGTTTAACTCGATCCTACTCTAATTTAATTTATCGGCGTTTTATTAGGCACCCAATCTTCACGGATCTGCCTTTTATGGTTTATTAATAAAAAAAATCTTTTATTTTCGATGATGTCAATATGTCCCCTAAATTTTTATGCTTTTTATGAAAAAAAATATTTTTGCAAAAGTCATTATGTTTCAACAAATGACAATGACTGATTAGACATGGCTTATTTTTCTACCACGTGGTTTTTGTTTTGTTGAAAACACTACAAGAATATCATTCTTGTGTTTGTTTCTTTTCTGATTAAAAAAATCAGCTCTGTTTTTGACAAAGCCTGATTAATAATGTCATCAATTTCAAGTTCAGTGGCCTGTTATTCGCAAGTTCATTTGAATGAAATAAAAGGACAACAGGAAACACCTACAATGGCTGAAAATTATAATTACATGCCACAGTTTGCTAGGGAACTACACAGGAAAAACACAAATAAGACAAAAGACAAACGTAAACAACGATAGGAACTCGGGACAGCCGGACTTGGTACCGGCACTAGCAAAAGCCAGCAGTAGGTTTAAACCGGTTTATGGGTACCCAAACCTCCCCTTTAATTGTCCCGTTTCCCTATAGTATAGTAAACATGCGAATAAAACCCAATACAGGTAGACTACTAACTCCACTACCACAATCTTGAAAGGGGAGAATATGACAATACGTAATTTTGAAAGATGGGTCAAGGGGTGCTCGCCGCTAATCTGCCCGCTAGCTAAAGGAGCCTAGTCTGCTGGTAAAACACTGTCGCACTACGGAAGAAAAACCAAACTCAAAACTTCCCGCAGGATTTAGTCAAGAATCATGATATATTTCAGTAGACATCGTCAGTATCAGTGAGAGGCCAGTATGTATGTAAAATTTTCAGGTCACTAGATCTCAAAGCTAATTTAACGGATGCAAGCAGAGTATCTTGTCAATATCCCCTATTACGCAAAGAATGTAAGTTACGTCCCAGCTTTTCTGGATTTTTTAATTAGTTTCTGGCATTTTTTAACAACATTACCGTATAAACGGGGATTAGGAATGCCCTTTGTAATAAGCTGTTTACGAGTAACGCCATATTTAGATATTAAATATTCATATCTGTTATAAAACTTCTTAAAGGTATTCAACAACTTATGAAATCTGTAACCCTGATGTAAAAGGTTTGCTGTGATAGTAAGGTTACGTTCATTAAAACCGGCAAGAGTAGAACAAACACGTGCGAATCGTACTAGTTGAGAAATGTACACCCCATATGATGGAGCTTGAGGAACGTCGCCGTCAAGAAAAGGGAAGTTAGTTATAGTGAAATCAAAATTATCCCTTTTGTCATATATTTTAGTTTTTATTTTGCCAGGGTCAATAATGATAGTAAGATCTAGAAAAGGGCAGTATTTGGTATCATTGTTAGCTTTATTTAATTTCAGCTCTTGTGGGTAAATCATGTCTACAAAATCTAAAAAAACTGGGGATTGTCAATAGTAAGGATATCGTCAATATACCTGCTGTTATTATTGAAAATAGAAATCAGATTATCACTCTTTTGTATGGTTCCGTTTTGAAGTTTTTTCATGAAGTCTCGTTCGTAACAGAACAGAAAAAGATCTGCAATGAGCGGTGCACAATTTGTATCCAGGGGAATACATATGACCTGTTTATAAATAGTGTTGCCAAAACGAACAAATAATGTTGTCCAGCAAAAGATTGAGTGCATTAATCATGCCATCACATGTCCAGGAACAATAATTATTGTATATAATATTAGAGAAGAATCTTTGCTTTTTGTTAGAACAAATGAATTGCAGACCAGAAAATTCATAAGACCATTTGATAAGTGTTCCCAATTTTGATTTAATCAACTTATGTGGATGAGTAGTATAAAGTGTGGAAAAAGCATAACTGTCCACGGATGAGACTGGTCTTTGAATAGATTGTAGTTTATCCAAAACTTCAATTGAATTTTTTACACTCCAAAAGTAATTTACACCAGAGTTTTGATAAGTTTTTTCACAGTATTTAATAACCAACACCTTTATACAAGTAAGTGAAGTAGTTAAATGGATGGATAAATTGGTAGTAGAACACTTACTAGATGTCGAAATAAAACGATGTTTGAAGGGATTTTTGTGAAGCTTAGAAATCCAGTACATGGTAGGCAAGGTGTTATCTTTAGGTGGAACTTTAAGCATTTCTGTATCCTTATAATGTTGTCGGCTTAACGTTTTTTTTTTCATCCCAGTTGGTACGTCTGAAAGTTGTTGACTTGTCCAGTTCGTATTGTTGGATATCGATATAATATTTCTTTCAAACGATAGCAACGTTGTTGGAAGCCTTGTCAACTGGTACAAACACAAATTTGTGACCAAGATTCTTCAATTTTGGCTTAATTCTTTTTACAGACAGCTTAGGAGGTGACGCAATATAATTATCTTATAAAAATCTATTCTGTTGGTGACTTTAGTAATAATTTTATCTTTAAACAAATTTAGAGCATGTTTAAGTTATAGAAGCCTGGTAGGATTTTTTCTGACTCACTTTTGTCATTGGTGTTGCGAATACGCCTAATTGCCTCGCCCTTGAATCTTGATGAATCAAGTAAATCATGTCGACTGTGACGGCTATGTCAATGGAGATACAAAAATGAGTTGTTGGCTTGAGGTATTCAAGAAAAGATATACTGTAAAATCCCTTTTCTCTTATAAACATTAACATCAAGAAAATTCATTTACACTTGTGCGTATTCGTATGTAAATTTAAGAAGCGGGTGCACGTGGTGGCCATTGGCTTTTTCAAAAAGTGTTTTTATTTCTTGTTCATTCCCATGATGTATGAGCAAAAAACCATCATATCGATATCTTCCGTAGAATTTTACAAACATATCCTTCATGATTTGAAATATCAAAATATTGCATCATTCAGGGTTAGCTGTGCCTATTTTCTGTCAGAATAATTTGCCGTTAAATTCGAAAACATTGTTTTCGAGTACAGAATCATAGTCCTGTCTTGACAGGGGATCACATTTCGCTTCTGTTTAATTTGATGCTTTATTTATTTATGGAGGATGGCTAACAGCCCGAGGGCCACGAGTAGCTCTCCTCAACAGAAGTAACAAGACATATATACAATACAAGACAATACAAGATACAAAAAAGACATTTATACAATACAAGACAAAAACATTTAAGACATACATACAATATAAAAATGTTGTTTTGTCATATAAGAAGAATGGCAGATCTTGATAAGCTAGAACGTTACAACCGTTTGCATTTTATCAAAAATTCATATACATAATTAAATATTGTACAAGTCTGAGAAGCAGATAAATCTTTACTCCCATGGATATAGCAGTATATTAGTTACATAATCCTTACAATAGCGTACAAATCAAACTTAACATTCGGACACAGTAATTTTTCTACATTATTATATAGCTCCCTTCTTACCAGATCATAGTACGGACAGTGAAGAAGGAAATGATCAACAGTTTCAGTTGCACCAAGGTTACAACGATTGCAGCTTCGACTTGGTATTAAATTATACTTGAATAAATGGTCATTTAGTCCACTTAATCCTAAACGGAGGCGAGTAAAGAAAAGTATTTGGGTAAATCATCATATAAAAACGTTTCTGTTCTTTTCCAACATTGTATTTATGCTCTACAACCTACAAGAGGTTGTTTTGGAGTACAACTAGCAAGATTTTACTTTTGGGAATAAGCACAGTTCGAACTTAATTTAGTTTAATTAATTATTGGAACCTTTACAGGCCACTTGAAAGATAATTTGGAAAGTAACATTTATGTTTTGGTATTTTTCATTATAATAGTATGTAACTTCATCGAGAAATGCTCTGTCTTTAGCTGATTTTGATTTCACTAAGAGAGGCACTATGTTATTTGTGCTCTATCCGGTCTATTATTTGTTTAGATTTTTGGTCTCGAAAATACAGGCTGGATCTTATGCTCATCTGCAGAACAATATTAACTTAAGTTTATTTTGTTATAAAAGCTTCGACAAAAACCCCGATTCATAATATACCAATATGCATGCAAATGTTGAGTGACATACCAAAGTACAGTCAGTAATAATATAATAAATGATGCTGATGTAAATATTTCTATGGTGCTTTGTAACCAGGTAGGAAAATTTTCAATAGTAACATTCACAATAATACTCATGTCGTTGTAAATCCGGAATGGTCCACATCCTCTTGATGGCATCATTCTGTACAAAAAGAAGTGAAATTAATTAATAATTAAGCAACGACAGAAGAATACCGAAGAATACCAAAGGTACATAAGACAAGGCAAAAACGACAACACCTGACGGCAAAAGACTAGACACACAACACGCCTACAAAATACATGAACACCACAAATAAAACACTTAAAACTGAAGCACTAACAGTGTGAACTGTAAACAAATAGTGAAAACCAATACTCCTGAAGATTAAACTTGTTTTGATCTGTAAACAGCACCCGTCAAACTGTACGTGGATCAAGCCAAGGTAAAGTCAAAATCGGTTATGTAAAATTCAGGAAGACGTGACTCTCGCTAGAAAATAGCTTTTCTCGTTTCATATCTATCTATGATGTCGTAGTGATGACCATAGAATTCATGAAGGGATTAAAGTAACAAAGGCTGAACATATCCCTGGCATGGCAGTTTCTGTTATCGTGCTTTTGTTCTTTTGACAAAGCCACTGTATAAACAACAAGCTCTACAGTTACGAAACAATAGTGTTGGATTGAGAGTGTAAACGGGGACCATTAGTATGCACTACTGGGCTACTAATGGAGATGTAACAGAATATTTTTGAAAATAAAAGTATTGTTATTCTTAAAAAAAAATATATTATCCAGCTTTCACCTCTTTAATCGGTCTGATTTTGATAGAGGTTTACTAAAGTGATGACGAAAGATAAGCCATGTCGTTGTGTCTTGGATTTAAAACCTTACCCTGTTAAATTCTAAAAGAAGTTTCAAAGATTTAACTGTTAATCGATTATAAAACATTTAATCACAATTTTATTGCCACATGGTTTATCACTCTGATTTTATTAATGCATGTGAAGTTGTTTTTTTAACCAATACTCACCTCACCATCGAATATCCAACAGGAAAAGAGGACAGAAAGAAAGTTATCAACAGTACAATCATGAAAAAATTGTTAGACCTTGACGCTTTGTAAGGCTTCTCTGGTGGCACTGTTGTATACAAGGCTGAAAACTAAAAGTAAATAAAAACAGGTTATACAATAGCTCAAGCTAAAAATTTAGAACTAATATAAGCAACAGTAAATCTGAACTACGGAAGTTACATTAACTACTTGAGTGCGTTACGTCTACTCCAGATAAATGTACGCTAGGAAAATAAAAAAAAAGACAAAATAGCAGTGTGACAAAATGGAAACATGCTGACACTAAATTTAGAGTGACTTGGGTATTTAGTTACTTTTACCATTTAACCAATATTCAACTGCTGGCGGACTCGAGGAAAGTCAGTGTTTTCTACACACTTCTTTCTTTTTTAGGTTAATTGTTTTCCAAATATTTGATTTGAACTGAAGAGACTGAGGTTGTCGAAATGGCCTTCTGCAGAAATTAAATTTATCGTTATATCGGTTTTTTCAAGTAATTACTCTGGTTCAATACCAAATAGGTTTTTGTAAGGTTGATTTTATTGAATCATTTATCGATAAATGATTTAAGCTACAGAGGTTATTCAAATAGGGTTAATAATAAATTATCGAACAGAATTGTCTAGATCCAAAGTCCACGAGGAAAAAGGACAAAATAGGAGGAAAAATTGACGACCGCAATTGTCTCGACTTTGTACAGACATTTCAAAAGAAATGGTGGTTCAAAGCGGTTTATGGGAGCTCGAAACCTTTCCCTCCATTGCAGTAGTGTCCGAGAGCAACTCAACAGCAATTGCTTTTGAAAGATCGTAGATAGTCAAAAAAGATCATCAAAGTATTAAGTAAAAAATAATCTTTAATCAGAGTTTGGATCTAATCTCTCATATGGATACGCTATCACGCTTTCACATTTTGCCCTTTTTTTAATCGGAAATTGTTATTCTGACCACCTGCTTATTGTGCCCACATCTCATGATTTTATTATGCCAAGTTTTCTTACAATTGGCAAGATGAGTGCCCTGTAGTTGTTTAGATGTTGTTATTGTCTTCTATCGTCTTTTTGTCGGGCAATGGATGACAGCGATTGTAAGAACACTTTGCCAGTTAAGTTTATGTGTGCTGACGATCCCGCATCCATGGATCATTGGGTTAAAAAGCATGAATGTAGTGTTGCTGGACAATTAGCAATGAATTCCGCTCAAACTGGTGCTAGGGGCCGTCTTGAACTTGCTAGGAGGTATGAGTAAAGCTCATTGTTGAAGGCCTCATGGTGACTTCAAGATGAAGAACAACAATAAAAGCGTTGTTCCATTGCTTATTTTTACAATGTATTTGTAGAGACTTTGTCTCATTTGCATTTACTCCATATCCCTTCATTCTTAATTGAAGAGCTATAATGGTCGTATGAGACGGAATTTTTTGAAGCCTTGATTAATAAGGCGGTCACGAAGATAACTATGTCAAATGATAAAGTATGTATATTTGTGATAGCTCTCGCGTAACGAATCAACTGTGAAACATACACTCTATAAGCAGGAAAAACTCTAATATTAATGTATAAAGCTCCTCCAAATTTGACAAATAAATTATCAATAAGAAAATCAAGTATGCTGCACATCTGTTTTTCATCGTTGCATGCTTTTCCTTTTAAACTGATTTTTTGAAAAAATGAATGTGGATTTATAACCTAATACATCATTTTTTTTAATCGGCAAAGGCCTTTTTATGATAAATTTGATTCGTGATTCTCGTTTATGGTGAGGACGCGTGGAATAAAATGTTTTGAGAGAATGTACATTATGTACTTGAAAAAATGTACGGAACTAAGGATTTTCCAATAACTCCTTCGAATATTTAGTATCCACATTTGATTTATATCATTTCGAGCATGAATAGTTTCACAGTATGCCTAATTCTTGTCTTTGACTGTACAGAAAAATTGTAGCAAGTTCAAGACAAAATCTTAGTAAGTTCATTAAAAAATTTAGTAGTTTAGGAAGATGGAGATACTGCAATATATATCTTTCAAATAAAAGCATATCACTCTACTATGTCTACATACCAGCTTTAGATAAAACTGCGTAATGAAATTAAGGACAGCACAACCAGTGATAAGTGGACAAAACAGAAATCCAGTCCTGTAAAATATACAAAATATATAAATACAAAAGGAGCAATGTCCTAAAACAAGTTCTTTTTTGTTTGTTTTTTTTTGTGCGTACTGTACTTGATGTCTGCTGTTTCTTTGTTTTTCCAAAGTTACCATTGTCTTTGGTCTATTTTTTTAATTGACGGCTCGGTTTTTCCTTTCTTTTCTAATACACATAATTTGGTTTTACGCCATCAAATAACTTCTTTTATCAGAATATGTATAAATATCTGAATATGAGCCCAAAATAGTTAGATCTGCACATTGTTTGTGGTTCCCTCTCTGCGATTCGTACCTTTCGCTGTTGTGACATCTATGGCAACACTACATGCACTTCGTCTAGCGTCTTAGACCAATCGGCAATTTGGGCTATCCTTAAATGTAGCTTGTGATGCATCCTCATATGTTTTCATCTAGGGGGAACGAATAACATGCACGATGTAGAAGAAACTCACTGCAGATAAGCTTGTATATATAAATACGAAAGTAGGGCTGACACACAACCAATTCCGCTTAAATCGATATAGGGGACGCCATGTAATCAATATAAAATCGGAAGTATTTTATTAAATGTCCAGAATCAATAATGAGAGGATATAGAGTAAATGCACATGAGACAAAGTCTTTACAAACACATGATTAAACCAAGCAATAGAACATCGCTTTTATTGTGGTTTTTCATCTTAAAGTTACTACGAGGCCTTCAACAATGAGCTTTGCTAATAAAAATATTATTAAAAAAATCATTTATGTTTTAGACATCTACTGTCCTTGCTTTTTTCGTAATAAGGTGACCTACCAAGTTAATGCTTGAGTGTACACCAAGTCCAAAACACTTATATATACTATGAATTCAGCAGGGCCAATTTTCTTGCAAATGGCAGAGGAACAACACTTCGTGGTAATTAGTCTGAAAAAATATTTATACTTGGTGAAATTATAGGCCATGAAGGGCAGTATTTTTTTAATACATATGTATTTAATGCATATCATTGTCATAAAGATAAGAAATCAAAACTAACTCTGAGGATGAATCTGTATTGCTCGCCCTTAACTGTCAAAACTATCCGTAAATATATAAAATATAGATGAAGACATAAAGTTATATATAACAAGATGTGTTTGTGAAACACTACATATGCGCCCAGAACCCCCTGTATAAGTTTAATAAATTTGAAAACTCGAATCTTAATATTTTGGTTAGAGTTATGTTTCTTTACATATAAAACATATGAAAAGGGGATCTAAGACTTGAATTTTGGCCTCTGTGACCTTTTGGGCATATTTATCTTCCTCTAGACTAGATGTATATACTTGCCAAGTATGATAAGTATATCTTTAATAGTTCAAAAGTTATAGCCAAGGTTAAAGTTTCGGGACATGAACAGACCAACAGACAGACATACAGACAGGACAAAAACAATATGCCCTCGATCCTTAATCTGGGGGCATAAAAATATAGGCTTCTTGAGGTGAAACAAAAGTTCAAGTAACAGAATAAAGAATACTCTATTGCAAAAACATGTAAGAAGCATACAGATCAAGTGTGTCAAGCCTGTCAAGTGAAGTTGAACTTCTTAATTAATATCAGTATCTATTGCGGTTGACATTTTTCCGGTGATTTTTGAATCTGATTTGTCTTTTTTTCCCTTTGGGTTTCGAATCTTGACAATTCTGTTCGGTGGTTTTTGTTTTCAACCCTCATTAAACAATTCTATTGTACCTACAATTCAACGTAATACTGCAAATGAAAGGTTTAATATAGATGAAAATTAGGATTTAACACAATACCCTCTTCTCCAAAAGAGTGGGGCATATTGAAATTATTTTTTTTTAAAAAGGTCCAAAAATTAATAAATAACAATAAAAATAACATTGATACATGTAAAACTAAATAAAGAAAAGTGTTAAGGCTTTAAAAATTGAAAAATATTGTTGAATTATTGAAAAGACGGATATTTGAATTTAAAACTTACTTTCTGGGCAATTCATAACAGAAAATGACCAGTATGTGAGCCAAGTAATCCGTAACCATTAGTCTGTAAAATGCTTGCCCAACATATGTTTCCCAACACTGTAAACAAATGATCGAGAATTTATGGTTATCTTTAATCCGGATTTCAGTATAACAGATACTACTATTTTTATTTCGTTTCGATACAAATAACAACATACCGAAGTTTACAAAATAAGAAAGTAGGACTAGAATATTACATTTATTGCACTTTATAAGTACTGAATTGGAATATATAATTATACAGTCAAGATAACAGTAAACACCTACAATGGCCGAAAACTACAATCACAAGCCACAATCCACGTTTCTAAATACGTTTCTCTTGCAGTCAATATGTTTAAACTTAAAGATTAGAAAACCACTGTATCAAATTAAAAAAAAATGTTTGTCAACGTATTTGTACTTACTTTAATTTCTGTGCAAGTCTTTTCTAAATTTAAACATTTGGGATCTGTGCAAGTCTTTTCTGGATTTAAACATTTGGGATTTGTGGTCACAGTGCATGTGATGCTTACGTACATCGACACAATTAACACTGTCAGTGATGCTAGCCTTAGAAACACTGTCCTGAAAAGTATATATCAAGATATATATCAAGTGCGCCATTTTATAATCTTTCAATCCCTATTTGAAACAACTTCTTTTATTGAATTATAAATTTATTCATGTTACAAAATAAATATGACATTTTATTATTCTGCTCACGTGTTTCAAGGTAACCTGTAATCAGCAGCATTAGATTCAAATAAAATGGAAAGAAAATTCTTAAGAAAGGAGTACTATTACGTGGGGACGACCATTTGGTTTTCAGGGAGGGGGCGTCTTGGGCAGGAAAATCCAGTGCAAGAGACAGCTATCGAATTCAATACACGGAATGAATGAATCCTCAGTATTGTTAAGGGTTTGAATTTTGATATCAGTAAATTTCTATAAAACGTAAGGTAAAATCTATAATACTAAATTAAGAGACCGAATCCTTTGATCCACGTCTTCTCAGTAACCACAGAAAATGGAAAGAAATAATGCTTTGTTCTTCCTAAATTTGTCATTTAACCAAATATTATTTCTTAAAAATCGCCGATTTATGTGAAAATAACCGATTCCGGAGATCGTTCCCCTTCCGGAGCTTTCACGCATGCTAAATACTGTTAAGTTCTAAAGTAGTGTAATTGCGATTTTCTTATAAGTGAATGTTGAATGGGCCCATCTCATATAACGGGAAATACTTTCAAAAATCACTCAATACTGTTACGTGTTAACGATATCGTTATTGCGATTAATGTGAATGTTAAATGGGCCCTGTTTGCAATACACCATCTTATTACATCCCAAAGCACATCATTTCTTTGCCGGGCATCCCTTTGTTCACAAATACTGACATTTGTCTAGCATGCTTCATTATTAAAAAAAATTGTAAATCTGCGAATAACCTGCCCATTGGCGGATCGGGTGGGGGTCCAAGGGAAGGACCCTTTTTTCTGGAAAATGAATCCCCCCCTTTTCTCTTGATTTTTTTTATTTGTGCAAAATTTAGGCAAAACTGACAAAAATTCGGTAAAAATGATCTGGAATCCACCCTTTTTTAACATCATTGGAACACTCTATTTCGGAGGCTTGAGCACATGACAAATAATTAAAAAAAAAATAAATAAAAAATAAATAAATAAAAATATCGAAGCGGGAAAATATTTTGTAACATTTTCACAGCAGCTACATGTACTTATCATGTAGAGCCTTTTTAGATTTGGTATACAGCATATACCGTCGGATTTGATATCAGGACTGTTGATTTTCTGTTTCCTGTGTGCGGACTTGGTTAATAGTTGATTATTGACATTAATGGTAAATGGTTACGGTTTTGTAACAGTTTTCTCGAAACCTACTTATCAATCTGTTTTTATGCAGCATCAGGTGAATGTTGGAGACGGGAAAAACAATTATTGTAACAGTTTTCCCAGCAACTATAAGACTTATTTGGTATGCAGCATTAGCACGAGGTTCCACTATACCGTCGGTTTTAATTTCAGGTCTGTTTTCAGTCTACTTTCTGCTATCCTACCAATAGTAGGAAACATTTGTATACATTTTCTCAGCAACTACTTATCAGTCTTTTGATATTTTGGTAGTCAGCATCAAGCATGATGGAGGTCCCAAACTGTGGGATTTGATTTCAGATTTCAGGTCAGTCTCTAGCTCATGTGCTTTCTGTTTAATGAACTCAGGTCATATTTTAGTATGATCCATCCGTCAGCCCGTCTGCGATCACTCCTTTGTTGAATGATAATCCAATTATTCTTTGATTTATTCATATAAAATTCTTACACAATTTCAAAAACTATAAGAGGATGATGCCTTTCGATTTTTATGCGTTTTGATGCTACAAATTACAACCTTCCTATTATTATTTACTCTATCAGAATTGTTAAAATTTTCCCGCGATTTCGCAGGATGAAGATTCTTTGTACTGTTTGTTCTTTCAGAAACCTTTAACGATCAAGTGTGACATGGTCCAAAACAACGGAAGTATAATATTGAAAAAGAAAACTGGTGCAAATAACAAAAATAGTAATGGTGCATTACATGATACCCCGCCACGTTTCACAAAATTTCAGTTTAAAGAGGCATTACTCTAGATCCCTGTGTACTTCTGAACCCAAAATCATACTTGGCCTGTGTTTTATGGCAAACAACTTACATACCAAATTAGAGGACAGTATGTCATTTCATTCACAAGTTATCAGTTGAAAACCCTATAATTTGCAAAATTTCAAATTTTCAAGGGGTATAACTCCAGAACCCCTTGGACCTCTGAACCAAAAAATCGAACTAGGTCTGAGTTTTGTGGTACACAAGTTACATACCAAGTTTGAAGGCAATATATTATTTCATTCACAAGTTATGAGTTGGAAACACAAAAATTCGCAAAATTTCAAAGTTTCAAGGGGCATAACTCCAGAACCCCTTGGACCTCTGAACCCAAATTCAAACTTGGCCTGTGTTTTGTTATGAACAAGTTACATACCAAGTTTGAAGACAATATATTAATTCATTCACGAGTTATCAGTCGGAAACCCTAAAAGTCGCAAAATTTCGAAGTTTAAAGGGGCATAACTCCAGAAACCCTCGGACCTCAGAACCCGAATTCAAAGTTGACCTGTGTTTTGTGGTTAACAAGTTACATACCAAGTTTGAAGACAAAATATTATTTCATTCACAAGTTAACAGTCGGAAGCCCTAAAATTTGAAAAATTTCAATGTTAAAAGGGGCATAACTCCAGAACCCCTTGGACCTCTGAACCCCAAATCGAACTTGGCCTGAGTTTTGTGGTAAACAAGTCACATACCAAGTTTGAAGATCTTATGTTATTTCGTTAACAAGTTATCAGTCGGAAACCTTCGGGAGACGGACGGACGGACGGACGGACACACGACTGAGGGTATCACATAATACCTCGCCACTTCGTGTGGCGGGGTATAAAAATTAAAGTCGAAGCACATTGCAAAACACGGAAGAACAAAAATATTTACCTTCAACAATGTAAAATAAAAGATCTACGTACCAAGTACAATAGAATAAAAAAGATAACAGGAAACACCTACAATGGCCGAAAAACATAGCCACATGCCACAAAGTAAATAGGAACTGCACAAGAAAATCAAAGCATGAAATGCTGTTAGGCAGGTTCCTGGGTACTCCCAGAAGTTATGTTATTATTACTGTTTTGCTGAAATGTTGGCATGTAATTTTTTCAAGAATTAAAATCTGAAGTTTTCCTTAGCTTCCCGGTTTGGGTTGTCTTTTCAGTTTTTGTATGGGTTGTTGGCGATATATTAAAAACTCTATTTACATTCCATTGCCTTGTTCCTCTTTGTTGGTACATGTAAGTTTTCCAAAGAAGTGTTACACTCGGTGGCTTGATAAATGTTGATATTTCTAATTTTGTCATGTTATCACTTTGATGACTATAGAGATTAAAACAATTTCTTGTTTTCATGATTACATTAATATTCACTAGCACGAGATCTGAAGGAACCACCTGTAGAGGATTTTACTGATAACGGCCCTATCACAGGGAGTGGGACTTGCTCCCAGCCAAGAAAAAAACTTTTGTTTACTATCAAACTTTTTTTCTAGGCCGAAGCAAGTCATTCTGGCATTATCTGAGCACAACACCTTCCAAACAATTGAATGGATTGCAGACTTCTTCTTATGATGGGTCTCTGGTAGAGAATTGAATATTTTAATTTTTTATCCCGGGTTTTTATCTACATCTGTTGGATCAAAGCACTGGATCATGGGAAGCCGAAATGCTTTTAGCCACTTTTTAATTTTTTAAAGGTTAGAACTAGATCTACTACTAGGCTATGAAATAATTACGTATATATATATATATAGTTTTATCAGGACCCTCACGAGTTTTCAACTGACGTTTTTACATTGACTTTCGTGATCTAGCATGGAGTGTTTTCTTATACCTGACATATGTCGATATGACGGATGACAGCGTCTTGCCTTCGTGTTCTTGGCGCAGAATAGTAACAGATTTCATCTCTGTTTCAACACAACGTGAAAAATGAATTACTACAAAAGAAGGAATCACTGCAAATGATGGAAATTCAGCAAGCGAGCGCTTCCTCCTGTTGTAACAAATCAGTGACAGTTTGGGACCTTCATGATGGTTCCGCGTGATCCAGTACAAGTGCTGTACTTGATTACGCTTGTGATTAGGAACGCCGTTGGAGATCAAGTTTAAACCTTCCGTGCTTAATTGTTGACATAGTTGAATTATTCTAAAGTTTTAATGTATTTGAAGTATTTCATAAAGAACATTTGTTGTAATTTCGGATTATTTTGAAACTTATTTGACCCTTATTAACTACGGCGTATGTCATGCAGGCGTAATTAAGTTGGCCATTAATAAAACAAAACAACGCGCCACTTGTCGGGACAAAACAAACAAGAAAACGAAGCTACGGTTTGATTGATCCTTTTTAAGGTAGAGTACGTCAGTGTAACCATTAAAAGTTTCAAAGTCTTATATATTGAGAAATACATACATTTTTTACGAGTTACAACAGCAAAAGTAGAAGTTACTATGTATCCATTCATAAAAACTTGTAAAATCATAGCGCGCCGCAGGAAATTTTTATGAATGAACCGAATCGTGAATTTCGAATGTCAGTTTAAGTGCTCTGAGATTAAAAAAGCATAGTATCTCTTAAAAGATATTAAATAAATACAATAAACACATAAAACGATGTAGTTGATCATGATATGGACACATGAATGGATTATTATGAAAAACTGGTAAGCCGTACGCGTTTTTAACGATAGTCTGGATCATTCCGATTCTTTTCATACAAAGAAGTCTCCTTAATGTAAGAGTCTGGTTGAAACAGACTTTTTTCAAGATGGCTTTACCCGACAGCTAGAAGGCAGAGAACCTGCCTTAAAAACCCACAATAAAAATACAAAAAACAAAACGTAAACAACGATTGGAACTCGGGACAGCCGGACTTGGTACAGGCACTAGCAAAAGCCAGCGGTAAGGTTAAACCGGTTTATGGGTACCCAATCCCCCCCTTTCTCTGTCCCGTTTCCCTATAGTATAATAAACATACGAATAAAACCCATACAGGTAGACTTCTAACTCCATGACCACAATCTAGAAAGGAAAAATTGGGGAACAAAACGTAATTTTGTATGTCACAATTTTTAAGGAGACCTACTACTTCAGGCTCAAGACTTTTCAGTTTTTGCATTTACCAATGGTAGGTTTGAATTAGAGTTAGGGTTAAGGTGGGTCACTCCTCATGTCCAGAACTTTAAGAATCTATATTGATGGTTCAGTGTGTTAGAACATTGTCACTAGATAATTTTTAGCAAACATATTGATAGGTCAGTGTGCTTATTTTGGAGAACTTTGGCAGGAAATTGAATCCCTCTACATTTACCATTGACATTGCATTGAAAATTTGTTCATTTTTTCATCATGAAGGAATATTAAGAATTTCATATTTTTGTCTCTTTGGGAATATTGAATTAAATTGTGAACAAAAAAGTTGAGGTCAGTGTGCAGAACATCTTGGTGCAAAATCAGAAAAGTTTGAAAATAAAACTGGACGATTGACTCACCTTAAGGTCATGTGGTAGGTTTACTAATGGGGAATAGGGTTAGGATTATTGTCCTACTGATAGTGATTGGTTATGATGTGGTTAGCTTGAGTAGGACACAAGGTCCCATAAAAATTCTTAGTATATAAAGAAAATATATGTAAAGTATCTTAAGATTTGACAATTCATGCATGACTAAAACTATATGTTTCTACACCAGGTAACAAATACAAAAGCGACAAACCAAAAAAGTCACATATTATAGCTATTGATTTTTTTTGTTGCTTTTTTGAAAAAGTTTGGCTTTGTATTTCTTCTTAAAAATCTGGCTGGCATCTAGGGTAAATACAATGTAAATACTCCAACCAATATTTTGCCCGATGAGAAAAATATAAATAAAAACGTATTTTCTAACCTGCATAAAAATGGAAGGCTTTTTCGGGGAAAATCAAATTGTCATTTTTTAAAAAAAATCAGAGTATTGTGCATCAGGAAACGAATATCAACACGATCTGCTTTTATATGTTACCTTAATAATGTGATTTTCACCACAACATCTTCTGTATAATCTTCCAGCTTGACCAAAAGTTCAAACAACAACGGCACAATAACATTTAACATGGTAATTGTCAATGATGGCAGGTATTGCATCAGTAAAAATAAAAAGGTACCACGATCGCTTTCGTTGTCTGTGTACTGCAAAATCAAAAACAAGTTACGTAGTAACCAAAAGGTCTACAAAACTAGATTGTCCTCTAAAGGACGCAGTCTTACTTTAAAATATTAATATATTTTATAAAGAGTGGTTATCACCGTATGGTATGGGGGTATCTTCCATTATTTTGGTAAACGGGGATGTCCAAATAATTCGGGTATGGCTTTTTGCATGAAATATATAAATTTCGGTGTGCTTTCAAACCAATTGTATATAAATTTGCGTATAGAAAAATTAATTTATACACTTTTGCAATCAAAACGCGGCAAAAATGGGAATTTTTCATAAGACAACCGAATTGTTGTGATTTATTTTCTGATTATTTTATGAACAATATTTCACGTATTTAATGCTTTGTTTTATTGATTTTTATAATTTTCATATTTAACCAGTGCAATTTCCATATATTCGGGACCTAAATTTAGTGTTGTTATATAAATTTGGGGTATGTTTTACGTACGTGAGTATATAAATTCGGGGCATGTTTTCGAGATCGATTTGGCAAATCCTACTAGAAAAGATACCAAGTTACCCCCTCCGGGTTCAAGCCCCATTCTTACATGAATATATATTATTGAAATTGATACATTTTTTCGACCATTATACTTGGTTTACAAACAATGGTACCACTAAAATATGTGCGAGTTCGATTGACGTTCTTACTTGTATACATTATTTATGTTTTTTAGGATATTTTTTCCTTGTATATTTACTTCATATCCTTTATCAATACGTGACTTTTGCGTCATGTTCACTCCGGAAACACATCTATTAATATAAGAAAAAAATCAATACATCAATACCTTGAGAGGGAATCACTAATATTTATAAACACTGTTGAGCTAAGGGTGGTTTATATTGAATCTGTTATAGCGCTTTATGTTAATTGTATTTAGTCAATTAAAATTTTGCTAAAGAATTGTCATGTAGGAATAATTATAAGTATATACTTCAATTTCATAAATATTTTGTTTTTTTATGTGATATATATTTATTACAATAGGTCAAGAATCCAAGACTCCGTCTTACTGGTATCTGAGGCGATTGTTTCCGCCTTCAATTACACAAGAGTTTCTATCTCGAAAGTCCCGTATTTCTTTGTTTATCAGTGATTGAGTGACGCTGAAATGAAATGTCTCAGAAGACCTGCTGAGCTGTGTTGTTGGTGTGTCTAAAGGGTTTTCATTTTGTGTTATTCAACTTAATTAAGCACAATAAAAACGTTTTGAATAAAATAAAAAAGACTGGCCATTATGTGGATCTATTCAAAAAGGGAAAAGTGCTTATATCCCATTTCGGAGGATGTATGGTATCCTAGTGGCGTATTATGTATCATTTTCTAATACTTATCTAAATATTATCGATAGCATTTGATAATGATTTCAGTATTTGAAAATAACAAAACTTTCAGATTTAAGATTATACGTACGTCAGTAGATAATTCAGTGACCCTATATATGCCATAACCTGCTCCACCAAGTATTGCCAGGATAAGACAGTTCACTATGATTCTTTTTGTGTATACCACGCAAGTCTTACATGCGGTACGTTGTGCCGTGGTCAGCAAATATCTCTGATGATCAAGGTTTGCCTACATTCAATAATAGATCCATATTACACATATTAAAACTTACAAGATAATTTTCACACCATTATACTGATTGATCTTCAAAGAGCAAGGATAATTTTTTTGTTGTTTTGGGTTTTTTGGTGTTTTTCAGCCATAGTTATTCTAGTGAAAAATCAATTTTTACCAGGCGATACTCAAGAACCTCTGGCTTCATTAGCTTTAGTTTGTTTTTGATTTTCCTCCAATCAAAGGGGTATAACTACAAGTGTTCTAATTTTTACATACATGCATTGAAAACTGTCGAATTACCCACTCCCTCTCTCTATATAGTGCAATAATGAACTGGCAATAATGCAGCTTTGGTTTGATGTAAACATATTTATTTGCGACGAAATATACAAATACTAAACAATACTTAATTACAATAAGAAATAAAGATTCAGAAACAAGCATGATGATGCTTATATAAATCTGTTTCCATATAAATACACATAATAATTTTCATGATCAAAATTTATAATAGTCTAGTAAACTTAGTTATAATAGACGGGGATATTGAGAGGTAACCACACAAATGAAAACTTGTGATAAGTAGATCTTAGATTTATTGACAATTAATGTAATGGGATTAATTTGATATTCAAATTATTTAATTAGCAAAGTGAAATATCTATAAATTTCCACTTCATTGATTTGTTTGGATTACATTAGATTTATCTGGATCTATCTGGTTATGCGGGGGAGGTGTTAAAATTAAATTCTTCTCAAGTAATTATATCTATTATTTTCATTGGCTAAGTTTAAGTTTCCTTTGTTAATCTGTAACTATAATTGTTTGTTTTCTTATCCCTTACACATTATTATGTAAAAGTTTTGATGAAAATTTTGAGAGCGATTTTGATGACTGTTGATAGTACGAACAAGAAGTTTTGAATTTTGGTGATATTGTACAACAAGAAGTTTTTGAATTTTGATGTCCCGAAAACTACGAATAGGGAAGGCTATTAACTACAAGCTACTGCATGGCAGAGGAATGGACGGTGCCCTGGAAGGTAGCAGTTGTTCTCCAAACAATGGAGATATGGCATTGAATGAATTTAATGTAGACAAGGAGATGACACCAGTAAAATCAAGGCACTTTTACGTAGAAGATGAAGGTGACCGAGACCGAGGCCGAGACGCACATGTTAAATCTACTTATAGTGCAGATGAAGATGAAGAATCAGATGATAATGATGATGAAGAACTCAGGGAGTTGAAAGAAGAGTTGGGGTCAATAAACAAAATCAAGATGGAGAAGAAACTGGAAGAAAAGAAAGAAAAATTGAGGAAACAAATCCAAGATGGAAGAGAAGAACTCCAGAAAAAAACAGACAGAGAAAAAGGTGATTCTTAATTTATTCAAACATTTGCTGGTTATCCTAATAAGAAAAATGTTAAAGATGATAAAATGATTAACATTCAAGACCCAAGAAAAACACTAATTTGAAAGCTAAAGCAGTGAAGGCTGTAAGAGATATTTTAGATTTAGATTCTGATGATTTATCCTCTGATAATGAGGATGTAGATAATTTACATTGTAGGTATACAGATAATCCTAATGTAGTTAAGAAAATTAAGAAAACAAAAAGTAAATCAAAATCTGGTATTTTTGATCATCCAAGTGATGAAGTTGTTAGAAAACAAATGTGGTCGCAGTCAAAATTACAATTTGAATATGCGGGTTCTAATATTGAATTTGATGATTTAGGATTTAATCTTTTTGTTGCTGGTGAATTAGAGATTTTAGCTTCTACAAAAATTTCTGAAATAGAAAAAATTGGTAGAACAAAGTTGTTAAAGAAAATTGCTTATTATACTGAACTTTATGAATGGAAAGGTTTGAAAAAGCTGTATGCTCACATCATTAGACAAATAGAAAATGGGCTGGCCGATTGGTCAAATGATTTTACTGACATTGAAACGCCCATTTTGATTAAGTATGTTAAAACTGATGTCAAAACAAGAAAATTTGCTCAAACCGGAGACGCTAAAATTAACAAAAAGAGCGATGTAGTTTATTATTGTTCACATTTTCAAAGAAAGAAATGTATTCATGCTAATTCACATTACGGAAAAATCAAAGGTGTTGATAGATTTTTGCAGCATATTTGCGCTACTTGTTGGAGAGAAGAAAATAAAAAATCTTTTCACCCCGAATGCTCAGAAAGTTGTCCTTTTCAAGGCAATTGACTAGATCTAGATGTTGAAAAAATTCAACCACAATTATTAAACCCTTTAGCTGATATTTTTGTTCCAGCTTATATAAAAGAAAAATATCAAAATAAACATTCTGAAATTCCTAATCCAAAAAAATGCGAAAATAGCACAAATACAAAGAAATTTTCTAGTTTTTGTAAAAAACACAAGGACAAATTAATTGAAGATGTAAATGTCAGTTGTTATGATAATAGTTTTCATGAAATCGGATTAATTGCTCAAAAGAAATTAAATGATGATATGTTTAACACAATTATTGATGTTCATAACAAAATTCTTCAATCTGGTTATCCAAATTATGTGTTGTATTATTCCTGTGAAATCGGGAATCAATTTTTCTTTTTTCAGACAAAATCTGTTAGATTTTGATGATAAAATTATTTGTGAATTTCTAGAATTCGGAGCACCAATAGGTTTCGAAGGTGGATTTTTGAGTACTGAAAATATTGATGTTATCAATCATAAAGGTGCTCGAGAATTTAAAGATGAAATCATACAGTATTTATATAAAGAAGCTTCTTATGGCGCTATTATTGGTCCATTTGAAAAAAATCCCTTCCCTTGTCATTTCAAAATTTCGCCTTTAAATTCAGTTTAAAAAAAAACATTCTGTAGAAAGGAGAATTATTTTTGATTTAAGTTTTCCAGCCGGAAATTCAGTTAATGATTTTATTTGCAAGGATTTATTTAGGTGAGAAAATTGATTTAACTTATCCCAAAGTTGATGACTTGGTAGGCATTATCAATGACAAGGGTCCGAACTGTCTTGTTTTTAAAGAGGATTTAAAAAGGGCATACAGACAAATCCCTACTGATCCCGGAGATTTACATTTAGTGGGATTTAAGTTCGAGGACAAATTGTTTTCAGATCGTGTTTTACCAATGGGACTACGGTCAAGTGCGCATGTTTCATGTACTATAAAATGGGGTATATGGCTGTTAATTATCTAGATGATTTTGGTGGTGCAGAATGTGCAGATAAGGCAAAGGATGCATATGAAGCTTTAGGGTTATTATTAGAAAAATGTGGTTTGGAAGAGTCTAAACAGAAATGTATCCCTCCGACATCACGTATGGAATTTTTGGGGATTACAGTAGATACTTTAAAATTAACATTAGAGGTCACACCTGAAAGAGTTCAGGAAATATCATTATTAGTTGAGGCTTGGTTACGAAAAAAGAAGGCTTCTCTAAGGGATCTTCAGTCTTTATTGGGAAAGCTTCATTTTGTGTCTACCTGCGTTCGACCAGGAAGATTATTTGTTAGCCGATTATTAAATTGGTTACGACAAGCATTCCCTTCAAATGTCGTGGGCAGTGGACACAAAATTATTAGAAGCATTCCTAATGAGGTTAAAAAAGATTTAGTTTGGTGGCACATATTTTTACCGGATTACAATGGTATTTCAATCATGCATCTTGAAGAATGGTCTTCTCCAGACGAGGTTTTTTCTAGCGATGCTTGTTTAAATGGGTTTGGTGCTATTTCTTCAAACCAATATTGTCATTCTTTATTCTCTCCCTTCATTGTAGACAATCATTTACATGTAAATTGTCTGGAACTTTTGTTGCAGTCAAATTATGGGGTAAGAGTTTTAAAAGTAAAAGAATACTAATTTACTGTGATAATGAGGCATCAGTTAAAGTCATTAATTCGGGTTCCTCGAAAGACATATTTATGCAAACATGTCTACGTGAGCTTTGTTATATTGCGGCAATTCATGAATTTGAAATTCGAGCTAAACACGTTATTGGAGGTTAGCTGATTATCTATCTAGATGGCATATTAATAGTAGATTTTCAAAATTGTTTCAGTCTAGAGTAGATTTGAAAATCTATGAGGAAGTTCAAGTCCCAGAATCTTTCTTTCATTTTATAAATAAGTGGTAATTTTTTTTTGCAGAGCTCGATGATTTGAAGCTTCATACAAAGAATTCTGCTAGATATGCATATGCAGAGAATACAAACAAAAACATAAGAACACAATTAGAAGCATACTACATGTTTTGTATATATTTTAATTTAAAACCTATTCCTACATCAGTTCAAATACTTACTCTTTACGCCCAGTTTTTAAGTAGGAGTTTTAAGTCTGTTGATTCTATCCGAAATTACATTAGTGTCGTTAAATTTTTACATTTGTTGTTAGACCTAGATTATCCACAATTCGATTCCTTTCATCTAAAAATGGTTTTAAAAGGGATAGCAAGACTAAAACCTCATTGTCCAAGGCAAGCACTTCCAGTCACGCCTTACATGTTGAGTGAGATGTATAAAAGGTTTGACATGACCAGTCCTTTGGATGTTACTATGTGGTGTCTCTTTTTACATGCCTTTTTTCTAATGTTTAGGAAGTCAAATTTAGTTCCTGACACCCCTAACTCCTTTAATCCTGATAAACATCTTTGCAGACAAAATTTCGTATTTGATAAAAAACGTAACGTCTTATTAGTTTCTATACACTGGTCTAAAACCATTCAGTTTGGCGAGCGGACGGTAGTTATTCCATTGGTATCAATTCCTGATTCTCCTTTATGTCCTGTACAAGCTTACTTACGAATGCAGTTATTAGTTCCTGTTCCAAATAATAGCCCCCCATATTGTTATTTTAGGAAGAAAATTGTTTATCCTATTGTTTACAGGCAATTTCAGTCAGTATTTAAACAGATGATCATTTTTATCGGGAAAAACCCTGATCGATACTCCACTCACAGTTTCAGGCGCGGTGGGGCCAGCTGGGCTTTTTTCTGCAGAAGTTCCTTCAGAGTTAATACAGTTATACGGTGACTGGAAAAGTGACGCTTATAAGAAATATTTAAAATTTAGTTTAGATGATAAAATACTTGTAGCTCAGAAAATGACTTCACATATTTCCAATTCTTTACTAGTTTCAAAATTTACAGGCATTTTCACAGAGAAAAGGGCTACCCTTATTTCGGCTTCTATACCAAAATATGTAGATGGCATCTATGGTTGTACTACTCAGGCTTTTCCGGGAGCTTCAATTGGAGGACTTTCTGGACTGATTGCATCTGGGAGTATTGATTTAAGTTCTGTAAACATTGTCCTTGTTCAAGTTGGAACCAACAATATTTCTTCTGGTCAATCCGTTAATACAATCTTATCATACTATGGTGACTTAATTCATAAGATAAGAACAAAAACAAATGCAAAAATCGCGTTCATATCTTTTCTACCTAGATTGACAGATCATAAAAAATCACAAAACAAAGTAAACAAAGTAAATGCAGAATTAAAGAAATTACGTAAAAGAAATAATTTACTGTTTTGTAATTTATATAAATGCTTTTTACATAACAATTTTCCAGATCCCTCTTTATATGCACCAAGAGACGGATTACATTTAAATTTTGCTGGCACTGCCTTGTTGAGGAAAAAGGTTATTAATATAATCAGACACATGAGTTTAAAAATGTTTTTATGTATGATGTATTGAAGAGATCGATATTGTATATATTTTCTTTTCTCTTTTCAGGGAACTGCCATCCAGAATATGATGCCAGTATTCCTTTTCTGCTCTACTCATGATCTTTATGCATCATGAGTGGTTTCGCGTTTTTTTTTCTTTCCATTATCCTTATACATTTTGGAAGGAATAATATAATATTTTTAAGAAAGGAGAAAAGATTATGTATTTGTCGACTTTTCGTTTACATTTTTTGGCGGCCTAAGGCTTGGCGGAACTTTTTGCCAAAATAATGTTATGTATGTGTTATGTTATATTTCATTCATTTATATTTATTGTGTAGATTAATATATTTATATTTACATTTATGATAAACATGATTTTTTTCTGCCAATACAATTTAAAACCTTTTGAGTTTTTCTTTATTTCAACATTGATAATTGGATTAATTTGATATTCAAATTATTTAATTAGCAAAGTGAAATATCTATAAATTTCCACTTCATTGATTTGTTTGGATTACATTAGATTTATCTGGATCTATCTGGTTATGCGGGGGAGGTGTTAAAATTAAATTCTTCTCAAGTAATTATACCTATTATTTTCATTGGCTAAGTTTAAGTTTCCTTTGTTAATCTGTAACTATAATTGTTTGTTTTCTTATCCCTTACACATTATTATGTAAAAGTTTTGATGAAAATTTTGAGAGCGATTTTTTCCCTCCCTCCCGCCCTTAATTTAATCTTTACAAAAATTGATAGATCTTAGATTAATGTAATGTAATGCATACTCACCACAATATCGTTATAAATACTTTGCTGTTTTAATTGTGCGGTTGTTTCGTCATCAAGGCCATAGTCCCAGTTTCCAAATGTTTTGTTGCTATAGTCAATGTTTGCTTGTTTCAGTTCATAATTCCCTTCATTCATACTCCCTATTGTACTGCAGTATGTAAACAGAAAGAGGAAAGTGTCTAGATTATTTTAATTTTTTGTTTCCTTAATGAATTATTATAGTTTTTCAAGCCACCATAACCTGTGAAATTTGCGTTCCTTTTAGGTAAATAAGAAAGCGAGAAACAATTTCATTTTATCAACAACTTACATGTTGCTCTTTGTTTTTCCAGCATTTTCGGCAAAGAATGGGCAGAAAAGCATGTATTACTACTAAGTTTTTTTTCCATTCTAAGGGGTACCCGTCACTGCAGGGCAGAAAAAAATCCTGTCGTTTAATTTCCCTATTATTCACAAGAATTATATAAGGACCACATCAACAGCATATTAATATATCAAAAGAATTTACCGTTGAATTTTGAGGAACAATGGTTCATCTATAATACGTTTTACATTTTTGTTATCTTGTATTTAGGGGCAACTTGCGAAAGAAGGGTTTGGGTAAATGTCCAATCTTTTCAACATATTACCGTGTAAATGTTAAAACTGAATACATGATGTCTGAAATGTTTTCTAAACATTTAGACCATTCATTTTGAAAAAGTAAAGATTGACATCTTGGTCCAAAACGGAACCGGGACTAAATTCAGTTGGCAGAAAAAAAGCTTTTGGGTGTTCTTATATCTGAGAAATAATTTTCTCTCCTGAGAAAACTGTCTTTTCAAAACATGTTTATTTCGCTGAACTTGATTACTCTTTATTCAGGGGCCGACTCCGACCTGCCATTGGGTGTGGGGTTTTCTCACCGTTCATTGAAGATCTTATGGTAGCTTTGAGTTGTTATAACTTCTCTTTGGGTCGTTGTCTCTTTGACATATTCCCCGTTTCCCTTCTTTTTTCTATACATAACAAATTCAAGGGCGTTTATTGAGTCTCAATATACGTTTTTGTAAAATTGTATTCCCATGAAAAAAACTTGCAAAATATAAAATTTTAGACCTTTTGATTCTAAAATAACGAATATTTGGCAAGTGAATTACTTCATACTATACGAATAGAGAAGTGTCCAAAAACATCCATTCAAAATAATTAGTCTCCCTCATTATCCTTATTTTTATGAATGATTTCATTTTGACCAATGGAAGAAAACTGGCGAATTTGAAACATTTCATCAAATTTTGAATAGGCTCCCAGGAGCCTGTATCGCTTACCTGGCTTTCAGTTGCCACAATCAAGCTTACATGATCTTCAGTCTCTCAAACTTTGACAGTTTGAACACCACTAATATCTTGAACTGTATTTGAAGCCTGATAATGTTTTACTATATTTCTTTGTTGGGCTTTTTTGACAAAAAACGTTCTTGCTAAAGACCACTTTCGACACCAATTTTGAAGTCCAGACATAATTTTGTAAATGGCGGTGAACGAACAATTTTCAACATCCGTTTTGAACTCGCAACATCAATACTTACTTGGAAACCAAATTTCATTGAAATCAGACAATGTTGAATTTACCGCCTTTTTGGCAGCCATTTAGCAAATGGCCGTCAGCAAATAAATTTTCAACATCAGTTTTGAAGTTGCGACATCAATACCTATTTGGAAACCAAACGGACAATGTTGAATTTCCCGCCGTTTTTGATGGCCATTTTGAGAATGGCGGTCAAAAAAAATTGTCGCACCATCAATATCTATTTGGAAACTAAATTTCATTAGAATCGAACAATGTTTAATTTTCTCGCCTTTTTGGCAGCCATTTTGAAAATGGTAGTCAACGAGTAATTTTTTACATCAGTTTTAAAGTCGCAACATCAATATCTATTTCGCAACCAAATTTTATTGAAATCGGACAAAGTTGAATTTTTCCGCCATTTTCGGGGGCCATTTTTAAAATGGTGGTCACAGAACAATTTTCAACACCAGTTTTGAAGTCGTCACAGCAAGACAAACGTTTAACCAATTTACACTTAACTTTCATCTTCTATAGTTTTGGAAATAAAAGAAAAATATGAAAAATTTGAAAATTGTGTGAAAAAGGGCAATTACTCCTACAAGGGTTTTGGATTTTGCTTCAAAATTTCAGGGTGGGTAGATCTTGAATGCTGAAAATTTTTGCAATGTTACACTTAAAAAAAAAAATGCACAAATTTTGAAAATTTTACGGAAAAAGGGCTAAAACCCTGAGATAGTGTTTCAAATTTTCTTCAAAATTGCACGGTAAGTAGATCTCATCGTGTTAATCAATTTAACCCTCTGTCAGATTTTTATATCTGTTACGGTTTTCAAGTTATTGGCCAAAAACTGCAATATACCCCTATGTTCTACTTTTAGAAATGGCGGCCATGTTGTTTGACTTGCCGCCTAATCGAACATAATTTTGAAAAGCCATACTCTTGTAATGATTCAGGCCAAGTTTGGTTACATTTGGCAAAGTGGTTTAAGACGAATGGATTTTTGAAATTGTTGAAAGACGGACGGACGACGGACGTCGGACGACAGACGACGGACGCATAGTGATGGCAAAAGCTCACATGGCCTTTTAGGCCAGGTGAGCTAAAAATGGAGAAAAAAAGTTTGGACCACCACGATGCGTTGATTTATGTACCATTATATCAATTAAAACATTTTAGCGACTATTTTCAGGGATATTTCTCTTAGGTGTTGGGTTTTCTCTCGAATATCAGGCCGATAAAAGATTTGTATCAAATTAAAGAAAAAATTAATTCTTTATTAAACGAAACAAGAAAGGTCTACTAGGATTGTTCACCATTGTTGCAAATTTCAAAAAGTTTTACCTTTCTATACAAATTATTTTTTTCATCATTTATTTTATCACAGATTAAAAATTTAATGTAAATGTTCGCAGTATGATTATGAATGTTCGCAGTATGATTATGAAGTTTGCAATAAGTGCGTAAATCGTATGATAGGACCCTACCACTTCTGATGAATAAAATAAACATCTGCGCATTATCTTTAAAATTTGAATACTGATTTACTGAGAATTGGTGAATAATTGTGCAAATTTTTATATCCGCCAATCTACTTAGTGCTTCAGCAAAAAGTCAAAAGTTGATGCATTCTGAAAACACCCTCGCTCTATCATTAGTAAGTAAATTAAATTTACCTATACACCTGACCTGATTCATACCACTTACTTTGAGAGGCCAAAAAGTATTTTGGCCAGATCGTGTTTATATGTTTCAAGTAGAACAGTAAATACGGAATAAATATCTCATTATTTTATAATGCCAAGCTTTCTTGATTTCTTACAAATGACTTGATAAGCGCCCTGTGATTGTCTTAATGTTGTAATGCCCACTAGCTTCGGACAGTGCTTTTGTCGGGCAACGGATGGCAGTGATGGTTGTAAGAGCACTTTACCAGTTTTGTTGAAGTTTGTTGACGATCCCGCATGCATGGGTGTAGCGTTTCTCGACATCTAGAAATAAATTTCACTGAAACTGGTACCAAGGGCCGTCTTGAAATAAATATGAGGTATGAGCAAATGTTGAAGACGGCATTGTGACTTCAGGATAAGACCAACAATTCCGTTTCTTGATTTTCCTATGTATTTGTAGAGACTTTGTAAATATCCTTTCATCGTTTAGTATAGATACCGAAATCAAGAAATAGTCCAAATGATTTCGTATGATTTACACTGATCCTTGTGTTTGCCTCGACAGAGGCTTAAAGATAACATAACCCACCAAAGCCAACACAGTGGTACACCCCCCCCCTTTATACCTTAACAAAGGTATATTATTTTGGATAATGTATCTATGAAATTAATTGTAACTTCGGTATTTAGTTATTTATTTAAAATTTCCCCTTCAAGATTGAAATTAATTGTAACTTCGGTTTTTAGTTAAATGTTTCATATTTCCCCTTCACGATTAAACCTTTGGCTATCTTTTGCCGTCCAGATAATTTCGCTTTTAAAATAATATTTAACACGAACTATAAACATCTGAACATACAAAAAGTTTTAATCACCTGGACTACCAAAATAGCTATTTTACCTTCACGCTGAACTGCTTTCTGAATCTAAAACGTTATTCTCATATATCACAACATATCACTCTCTCAGTACACTCGACTACCAGACAATCATTCAAGATAAGGTTTAGTAAATCGTACATAAATCGGATAATGATCGAATTCAATCTTGCAGTTTAGCTATCGAATGAAGGTCGAGTATAAGTCGAACGTGACTCGAGAATCAATTGATGTAACGTGAATCGAGGAATTTAATTACGTTGGTCCGGAAAAGATAACCTAGTTTAGTTCATATTTAAATAATTACTGTGAATTTTGATTTTTTTACATATATTTGCCCGAAACTGTTGATATAATAAACAAGAATGAAAAGTTGTTATTGTTTTTAATCTCTTATGGAACAAAAATATGTTTCATTGAAATGTTCTAGATCTATTTTAGGAGTTTGTTACGTTTCATCATGCACAAAAGGTATGGAAAAAAAGCAAGAAAAGTATAAATCAATAGTTTCAATTTAGATGGTGAAATATTTTTACTCTGATCAGAGCTTGTGGCAATGGCAGGTGTCTGTTGAATGAATGGAATGAGCGAAGATTTTTAGGGTATCTAAAATTTACAACAATACATTAGTTTCATGGTTGCGGTTGAAACTGAACGAAATGAACATATATCATTTCTTTATTGGATCAGTTTTCTCCAGTTATTTTAGAGAAACAAGTGAGAATCGTTAGTCTAAAACGAGTAATCCAAGGACAAAGGCAACATCGGAAAACAAAGAAATAGAATAAACATGAGTACGGCACAGAAAAGAAAAATGGATATACATATACATACATGAACAACACGTACCCAGTAAAACGCCGTGGTTGAAATCAGGTGCACAGGTAGAGTAAGCATCAATTGCTTCTTATAAGACACACTGTGTTGAAAGATTTATTCTCATCTGGGAAACAGATATCTCATATCGGTCCACAAGATCGTGATGTCGGTCGACCGTAAAACTTGATGACTTTAAGTTATTGGTAAAATACTCTTGTTTAAGTTGCCTATTTTTGAGCAACCGGGATCTATCATCTAAAGTGAAAAAAAAATGGAGATGGACATGTCTATATGAAAGCTTATTTGGGTCATTTTCGTGATGAGAAAAAAATATTTAAGTCGTTCCCACGAGTTGTCAAGTCGTTCCCACGACTTGTTAAGTCGTTCCCTTTGAGTTGTGGTGCCTTCCTTGCGCACGAACTAAAACGCTGATAGACTTGATACGATCAAGGGTTGAAAAAGCAATTAAGAGGCACGGAAACATTATAATATACTTATGGTCGGCCACCTGTGACTTGACAGAAAAAATAGGAAATAAGATACGACTAAGGAACAAAAGTCTCAAAACAGTCAGAAACATTATAGACGAATTTAAAAAAAAATTTCAAAAGAGCTAGAAAAGTACAATAACAGTGTAGTACTAAAAACTCATTCCAATTTAAATTTGCAATTCCAGTGATTGCAAATCTGGTGCCGCCATTTTTGAGAGCTACCATATAGTGTAAATTACCAAATTTTGCGGAATCTCATGGGACTTATGAAAATCATATTAGTAAGTCAATATGTGAACACACTTTTACACAATTACAAATTGAAAAACATGGGAATTCCATAATCCCATGGGAAAATGCATTTTCCCATGGGATTTTACTATTTCCCAAGGGATTTTGAAATATTCCCATGGGAGAAAAATAGTCCCATGGGAAATTACAGAAATCCCATGGGAAATAATAATCCCATGGTAATAACGAAAGTCCCACGGGAATATTTCAAAATCCCATTGGAAATGTCGAAATCCCATGGGAAATTGCATTTTCCCATGGGATTTTGAAAATCCCATGTTTTTGAAATTGCCATAGCGTAAAATTTTGCTTAGATATTTAGTTTCAATTATAATTTTGTTAAGTCCCATGCGATTTCGAACATTTTGGTTATTCACACTACTTGGTAGCTCTCAAAAATGGCGGCACAAGATTTGCAACCACTGGAATTACAAATTTAAATTGGAATGAGTTTAAACATCGTTGACTGCCCACTACTATCTATAGAAAAGTGGAACAAACATTGTGCAAAGAAGAATAAAGATAAAGTTACACATCGAAACGAGGAAGACATAAGGGAAGATAAGTACCTTACTGAACAAATTACCACACTTAATAAACAAATCTGGAAGGTGAACCTTAAAGCAGAATACCAACCAATTAAAACTAGTCAATTCTACTTCCGGACTAAAGGCGGAATAAATAAAACAACAGGTTACAGAAAAAACAGACATTCAACTAGAATTTCCCTAAATAAATCAGACGGAGTCCATCCAGGGAAATCCATAAGCTTGGTCACAGCAAAACTTTTGTTACTAGACTCGTACATGTACACGTGTACAGCATAGCTAAATTTACTGTTTTTATGCAATTTCGGTATTTTTTGTATTATGTACAAAGAGTGCTATACGCCGCTTTTGAGACGAAGTGTTACAACTGGTTGTTGAGGAAAAGGATCCTTTGACACTAATATAAGTTAGGCGATGTATGTCGCCAACTAAAAAAGTCAACTTCCTCATCACTCATCATTGTACATACACTATCACGGCAGAAACGACAGAAAACCATAATCAAAGACACTGGCTATCTATGGTGAACATATTGGGAAAAAGAGAAGAACAGATTCAGCAAATAAGTGGTCTACTTATTTTAAGATTTATCATAAATTTAGTTAGGCGATGTATGTCGCCAACAAGGGAGCCTAATACAAGTAGATTATAGACAAATACCTTAAATACTAACAACACCTATGCCGCCCAACAGGAGAAGTAAGCGGTTAAATAGTACTACTACTGCAAAACCCAGGAGTAATGAAGTAGACAAACAGGGACAACAAACTGAAACCAAAGAAAATAAATTAAAGAAGGAACCCACAAGTGACACAACGACATGCAGTGGATGTAAACAGGAAGACACACCTAAATCACTCTCAACAGACAAAAAAGTAACCTGGTTGTCTTGTGATCTATGCAACATATGGTGGCATTGTGAATGTGCAGGATATAGTAAAGAAGAAGCTAAACGTCTTGGAGCAGAACATTTTAAATTTCCATGCGCCATCTGTATTATTAACACACACAGCAGTCAACAACATAAAACTGAGGAAGAAAGCCTGATTATTACTAACAGCAAAATAGAACAGATCCTTGAAATAACAAAGACAATTGGACAAGACATCCTATCCCACGATAAGAACAACAACAGTAAAAACAGCACAATAGAACACCTACAAAGGAAAGGATTGATCCTGAAAAATATCATAATAGATAACATAAAAAAACCACAATTACTCAGAGATAGCACATCAATTCGCAAAGAACTAGACAAAGTAAGAGATTTAGAAAACACAGTTGAAGAAGCGTATAGCCTACCAAAGGGAGGAATAGCAGTACATGTAAAAGATAAGGCAACAAGAAACAACGTTATAAAAAACTGGAACAAAACTGCATTTGGTGAGGATTCTGTAGCACATGAGACACGCTCAACAGATAACAACAACAAACCAACAACATACTTACATAATATACCAACCAAAGTCAAAGAGGTAGAAATCCAGCAAGATCAGTCATATATATAACATAAGCGAAGTAAAAAGATTAAGATACAGAGATACGCTTAAGCCTATGCCTGTAGTAAAAGTTGTATTCAAAGACAAAGAAGAAGCAATCCAGGCAATACGGTCAAAATAATACTGTCATCCAGATACCAGCAGCTATTCAGCATTCCAAGCTGCCAGACCAAACAGAATAAACAGGTGCTATAACTGCAATAAATTTGAACACATAAGCAAGTCTCAACAACAAAACCTGTTGGAATTGCGGGAAAGAAAATTGTAAGGAACTGCACTGCACAGACACCCCTTGCTGTGTCAATTGTGGAAGTATCCATCCATCAACATCCTCCAGCTGCAAACAATTCATAGATTTCGTTAATAGGAGAAGACTACAAACCGTCTTAAGAACAAACTAGAGGCTCAGAGACTGAGCCTGTATCGCTCACCTGACAAAATGCTTCTATGCCAAGCATGTCCAAAAATTATATTTATGACCAATGGTGTTTGATGTTTAGCTATGTTCTCCATTAGCACCTGTGTTTTTTTCTAATCCTATTTAAATGAGTAATTTTTGCAAAGGACCTTCTATATTTTTAGTTAAATTTGCTTGAATAGTTTCAGAGAAGATGATGAAGAGGGTGGTATTCTCATAACGGGCTAATGTTAAACTATATCCTGCACTGGTGGCCATTTTTTTAACTGATCTAAATGAAATGAGAAATTTTTGTATAGTACCTTTAGTGCAACATTCCTGTAAAGTTTCGCACTGGCGGCCATGTTTTTATGGGATCGGAACGAAATAAGCGATCTTGGTTACGGACCTTTAGTACATCATTCCTGTAAAGTTTGGTTGAATTTGCTTCAGTCGTTTCAGAGGAAAAGATGAAAATGTTATTTTCCCATAGGGTCCAACGTTGAAACTATGTCCATGCTGGCTGCCATGTTTTTATCGGATCGGAATGAAATGAGCAATCTTTGTTACGGACCTTTAGTGCATCATTCCTGTAAAGTTTGGTTGAGTTTGCTTCCGTAGTTTCAGAGGAGAAGATGAAAATGTGATTCTCCCAAAATGTCCAATGTTAAACCTAAGTTCCGCGCTGGCGGCCATGTTTTTATGGGATCGGAACGAAATAAGCAATCTTTGTTAAGGACCTTTAGTACATCATTCCTGTTAAGTTTGGTTGAATTTGCTTCAGTCGTCGTTTCAGGGGAAAAGATGAAAATGTTATTTTCCCATAGGGTCCAATGTTAAAACTATGTTCCGTGCTGGCAGCCATGTTTTTTATCCGATTGAAACAATATGTGCAATCTTTGTTAAGGACCTTTAGTACATCATTCCTGATAACTTTGGTTGAATTTACTTCTGTGATTTCAGTGGAGAAGATGAAAATGTAATTTTCCCATAGGGTCCAATGTTAAACTAGGTTCCGTGCTGGCAGCCATGTTTTTTTTATTAGATCGGAATGAAATGAGCAATCTGTGTAAGGGACTTTGAGTACATCATTCCTGTTTGCTTCTGTAGTTTCAGAGGAGAAGATGAAAATGTGATTTTCCCATAGGGTCCAATGTTAAACCTTAGTTCCGCGCTGGCGGCCATGTTTTTTGTTTGATCAGAACAAAATGAGCGATCTTTGTTAAGGACCTTTGTTACATCATTCCTGTAAAGTTTGGTTGAATTTGCTTCAGTAGTTTCAGAGAAGATGAAATTGAGATTTTTCCCATAGGGTCCAATGTTAAACTATGTTCCGTGCTGGCGGCCATGTTTTTTATCGAATCAGAATGAAATGAGCAGTCTTTGTTAAGGACCTTTAGTACATCATTCCTGTAAAGTTTGGTTGAATTTGCTTCAGTGGTTTCAGAGGAGAAGAGGAAAATGTGATTTTTCCCTTAGGGTCCAATGTTAAAACTAAGTTCCACGCTGGCGGCCATGTTTTTTGTCGGATCGGAACGAAATGAGCAATCTTAAGAGAAACAAACAGCCAACAATCATCATGGGTGATCTGAACGCAAAGAGCAAAGAGTGGAATCACGCAACAGAAAATAAAGTAGGGGAAATAATAGAAGGTCTACTGAACAATACCGACATGCAGTGTTTAAATGATGGGCAACCTACTCGGCGTAACTCAAACAGCGTTATAGATTTAGTACTGGTTTCACCTCAGATCAACAACTGTCTGAAAAATTGTACAACGTTGACACATGAAGTAGTAAGATCAGACCACATTTGTGTACTACTTGAAATAAATGTCCGTAAACAAGCTCAACAAACACCAACTATCAAGAAAGTCTGGCAACTTAAGAAAGTGAACTTGAACACCTGGAAAGAAGAAATGGACAAGAACATAGTAGAATGGCTTGATCAACCCAATAAAACAGATGTTGACACCATGTACCAGCAGTTTAAGGAGATAATAGACAAAACCATGGAAGAGGTGATAACACAAAGAGAAATTAAGGAAATCAGAAACAAACATCCACCATGGTGGAATAAGGAAGTTAAGGAAGCAAAGAAACATCTCAACTTCTGTCAAAGAAAATACAAGAAGAGAAACATTTCTCAACATAAGAGAGCCCTGTTAGAGGCGGAAGACAACTTTCAAGTCGTAAAAGAGACAGCAACGGAGGAATGGAATGGAAAGTTAATAGAAAAATTCAATCAGTCAAAAAATGCCAAAGAAATATGGACATCGTATCTTTAACTGACTAAGAAACCTTGCAACACCATCTTACCCCTTATAGAAGAAGGAAACACACCAGCATTTGAAAACAAAGAAAAGAGTAGGATATTACAGAAAACCTTCTTCGAGGGCATTCACCTGAGAACAACAGAGTTTGATCAGGACTTCTATAAATCAACAATTAAAGAAATTGAGAACATATGTAAACTTGAAGAGAATGATGATAAGGTTCACCATCTGGACTATGAAATTGGAAAAGATGAAATAGAAGCAGCAATATACATGGTTGAGGTTGGTAAATCACCAGGGGGAGACAATCACTTTCCAGAATTATTTAAATTTCAAACTTCATAGAAGCCATCAGACTTATGATCAATGAAACATTTAAAAGATGAAAAATACCACCAGAATGGAAAACAGCTAACATCAAATTACTTAGAAAACGACATAAAACCAGCTACTACAGTCCATCATCATACAGGCCAATCAGCCTCACCAGTGTGATATGCAAAAGCAGTGAAAGAGTGGTACCGAACAGACTATCTGCGTACATCGAGGGAAATAGACTGGTAGATGATAAACAGGAAGGCTTCAGGAAGAAACACTCCACCACATACTGCCTACTACGACTCACACAGGACATCACAGAGAAATTTAACAACAAAGAAGTCACTATTGCTTGCTTTACTGACCTTGAAAAAGCATATGACTCAATCTGGCGTGAAGGTCTACTTGTTAAACTTCACCAGCTCGGAACAAGAAGTAAAGTTTGGAAATGGATAAAGGACTTCCTTAGCAACAGAACAGCAAGATGTATACTTGGAAACTTCAACACAACAATAGGACTACCGCAAGGATCAGTTCTGGCACCAACCTTATTTAACATTTACATCAGTGACATGGAAAATATAAATGGGGACCACACAAAGTTTGCAGATGATGGCACCTTGTGGCAATCAGGACCAGAAGAAGATGTGGAGGAAATAAAAACTAAGTCAACTAAAGATATAGAAACAACAATGAAATGGACAAAGAAATGGAGAGTCAATCTTAACTTGGAAAAAACAGAAGTCTGTATCTTCTCAAGAAAGAAAATTGATGATAGCTATAAGATCACTACAGCTAACGGAAAAAACCCTTAGATACAACAAAAACCCAAAGCTGCTAGGGGTTACTCTTAATGAGCAAATGACATTTCATGAATAGATAGAAGGAATAGAAAAGAGAGCACTGCGAAATCTAAGCATCCCGAGAGACATTAAACAGATAAGCAAAATCAGCACTGACAGACTTCTCCAGCTATACTACTCACTAGTAAGATCAGTAGTTGAGTACAGCTGTATCACCTGGCAAATAGCAAACCCAAAGGAATTACAAAAACTGGACAACATTCAAAAGAAGTCACCCAGTCTCTGCCTGAACATGCCATTTACATCAGGAAGTGAAGCCCTGGAAGTTGAGGCAGGAATCATACCACTAGACTTGAGAATCGAAGAGATGGCTATTAGAGAGGTAGCGAAGGTCCAGTCAAAATCTGCAACTGAACCAATCAAACAACAACTAATCAGATACCAGGAAAAGACATCATTTGACAGCTTTATAACGCCAATGGGAAAAGCTTAAATCAAGCTCATGATATGGAGAAGGTGGCAGGAATCACATCAAACTGGTGGAGCAAGAATTTGCATACAAATTGGGAGAAGTTACCATGTCACAACAACGGCCATCATACTGGAACAGGCTTGGCAGCTCGAAATCAAGAACATCTGACCAGGAAACAATGTGCCAGGAAGTGATTACAGAATGAATGCGAGAACCACACTGCACACAAGCAATAGCCTTTACGGATGGATCCTGCTTAGAAAATTCAGGCCCATGTGGAGCAGGAGCCATAATCTATACTGAAAACCAGGAACTAGCAGTTAGATTGCACAGGCCTGTCGCACAAAGAGGATTCATCTTGTTAGGAGAACTTGTAGCCATATTCATAGCACTTGAATTATGCATCACAGAAGGGCTAGACAGGAACATTCACAAGTCATGAAAATTTTCTCCGACTGTCAAGCAGCAGTGGGAATTCTGACTTTGAATTGGGCTGTATAGAATTATATTGACGTGGTACGTGATATCAGGGAGATGATAGAAGCACTTAGGGCTAAAGGAGTTACCACCAAAATCGCATGGACCCCTGGACATGCCAGTATTCAAAGCAATGACGAAGCTGACATCTTAGCAAAAACAGCAGCTAATGAAGCTAAAGAATTATCCCCTGATCATAACATCAGAAAGTAAATTTACAGTAACTTCGGTATTTAGTTATCATCACACTACAAGACATCAAGAAGGCAGCCCATACAAGCACTACAGAAAAGTAGCAAAGTAGGTGGGAAATCAGCGAAAGGGGAAGAGATTTATATGAGAAACTGCCATATGTAACTCATAAAAGACTACTTGACTTCCCAACAAAGCAACATCATAACATCTTCATGCAATTAAGAACAGGGTACAGCCATCTGAACCAGTATAGAAACAAAACAGTCCAAGCAGAGGATCTAGCTTGTGAATGCGGACAACCTGAAACAGTCGTCCACTACCGGCTAGAATGTCCATTGTTTGAAGACGCCAGAGAGAACATGCCGAAATCACTATCCAACATCGGACTTAGAGTCATCAACTCAACAACAATGATTAACCAGATGGACGGAGAAAAAGTAACCGATTTAATGAGTAAATTAGAAACTGTTGCAGCCTACAAAGACAACACAGACAGATTTAACACGGCTGCACATAATCCTCAACCTTAATCTAAACATTGATAGCGCACTCAAGTACCGTGGTGGAAATACAACGAGATATACGCACATATGAGAAGCAGCACAACAGAGAAGATTTGTGCCATAAGGCCGTAGATTGAGGATTGAGGATTCGTTCCCACGACTTCTAAAAGTCGTTCCCACGGGCTGTAAAGTCGTTTCCACGACTTGTTAAGTCGTATCCATGACTTGTTAAAGTCGTTCCTATGAGTTATAAAGTCGTTCCTACGAGTTGTCAAGTCGTTCCAATGACTTATAAATCCGTTCCCATGAGTTATTAACTGTTGGCCTCAGTATAAAGAGCTGGTCGGTCACTTTAGTAAGTAAGCATGAAAGATTAATTCGCGATTTTTTTATGAAGGTCATAACGTGTGTTGAAATCTGTGCTAATTTAGGCCCACTGTGAAATTATTATTACGATGAAAAATTGACAACAAAGAACCTGACCCTTTCAGTTTTTTTATCGAAAATGCATAATAAATTCAATATCATATTTATCATATGTTTATAGAAAATAACAGTAAAATTTTACCCCTCGATAATACAGTCGATTTTTGATATTTAGTCAAACTATCTTCAATTTGTTCACAACCGTGTGATATGAATTTTGTTATCAACTGTTTCCTGTTTATATCAACTACTTCCGGTTTATATCACACGCTTAATCCGTAACTGTATTATCAGTCATTTTCGAAATAGATTGTACGCTACACAAAACTGATTTTTTTTTTTAAAATAATGTATCTTTTGAAATAATTATCCTACTTTATATGTATTATCGGAATTTTATATTGTCATTCATGTGAAATTACGGCTTCACAAACAAAATGCAATTCCTGAAATTGAATTTTTGAGATCGCGTTTGAAATTGGGGATGAAATTCTAGTTTGAAACATATAATAAAAATATCATAACATGCATTTTTCATATCAGACCCATCATCAGCCCGTGGTCAAAATCATCCCTCGAGCCTGTCGGCTCTCGGGCTGATATTCTGACCTAGGGCTGATAATTGGTCTGATATGAAAAATGGAATGTTATAATCTATATTTAACACACCATCCTATGCAAGTAGGGATTCCCTTTACTTAGAAGACGGAGGAAATGTTTATGTTTGATGTATAATATATCAAACAATATTGCCCCTGCTTATCAAACAGTATTGCCCCTGCTTACCTTAGTAATATTTTACCCCCTAAAATTCGAGAAATCTCAAATTATCCCTTACGAAATGGTGAAGACTTCACAATTCCAAATTATCGACTGGCTATTACAAATTCAAGTTATTTTCCCCATGGAATTCTTTGGATATTGAAAAGCGAAATGCTGCAACTAAATATAGTTTTAAACGTAGTTTAACGGTTAAACCAGAAGTTCCTCTGTGGTATAATATCGGCCAAAGAAAGTTAAATATTATTCTCACTAAGTTGAGGTATAGCTACAGTAGTTTAAATTATGATTTACATAAATCAATGTTAAAAATAATCCTGTGTTTGTGTTGCAAATTGTGGAAATGCTTATCACTACTTTCTAGAATGTTCACTTTATGACAATATCTGACAAAACTTATTTCTAATAATGAGAATATATGGAAATATTGACCTTGATATGATTTTTTTTGGAAATGCAGATCTTACTTTTGATCAAAATGTTGATATTTTTAGAGCAGTCTAATTTTATATTTACAATAGTCATAGATTTGATTGATTGTTGCAGATTCTTCTTATCCTTTCCTTCTAATTTCCGACACAGTAGATTTGTTTTGCTTTATAATGTTTATTTGTATTTTATTATGTCTTAAAATTGCTTTTAGATTGTCTTATTTCAAAATATTTCGGTTTTCAATTAATATATACGAAGAAATAACTACTATTTGGCAATTTTTTCAGTTTTGAGGAATTAAAGTGTCATTTGCAGGTTTTTACTAATTATTATATATTGTGTCACTGTGACAAAGGTACAACAAAAGAATTGCGTCTGTCGGTCTGTATTGAAATGGTGAGTTAAACCAGGTTCAACCTCTGACGCATTGAAAGGGAATACAATGTTACATTTAGAAATATAGTTTCCTTAACGAGAACTGGTTGATTATGAAATTTCTCAAATCAAGTTAAATAAATTTTGAAAATGTTTGAAAGCGAGGCTTGCCGAGCTTTTAAACATTTGAAAATTTATTTATTGAGATGAGAGAAATTTCATAATTAACGTGTTTAAGTTGTGGAAACTGTTTCTCTTATGACTGGTCGAAAAACACCGAGGATTGTATTTCGAATGAATTTGGCGGGAAATGTCACGATACTTGTTCTCCTCTCTAGAGAGGAGAACAAATGTTTCCACACCGTTCAGGAAGTGTGAAAACTGGATGAAAATTAGAGAAAACAAGATATAAATGTATCTGCCTGCGAAAATTGTGATAATTGAGTTCCTTAAAGGGCACTACAATAGAAGGGCGTCCGTCGTTATACGCACATACAGACGAACACGCCGGGTTTCTAATTGTAAGGTAATGATAGGAAATATCAGAGTTGAAATGCAATGCTCTGTAAACGTTTTTGTAA